>NW_004624821.1:8155919-8187939 GCF_000247695.1 Heterocephalus glaber | reverse complement strand
TAGATTCGAGATAGTAGACCTTTGTCTGAGGAAGAGCAGGTGAAGATTTTTCCCCCATTGTGGGTTGTCTCTTCACACTGCTGGTGATTTCTCTTGCTGTCCAGAAGCTTTTTAGTAAGAAGAGATCCCACTTGTTGATTGTTTGTGCTAGTTCACGGGCAACTGAGGTTTTGTTCATAAAATCTTTTCCTACCTCAATGTCTTGAAGAGTTCAACCTAACCTCTGTAACAGCTGGCTCAGCATTTCTGTTTTTATATTTAGATCTTTAATCCATTTCAATTTTAGTTTAGTGCATGGTGAGAGATATAAGTCTAGTTTTAGTCTTTGGCAAGTTGAGACCCAATTTCTCCAGCACCATTTATTAAGGAGGCTATCTTTCCTCTAAGGAGAATGTTTGGCTCCTTTGTCAAAAATGACATGGCTGAGTGCGTCTGGAGTTGTTTCTGCATTTGCATTTTCCTGTCATGTACAAGGTCCAAGGTTTGATCTCTACCACCACAAAAAGATGTGCCTACATGGATGTGGATTGTGCATTGGAAGATGCACCCACTACACACAGACACATGAGAGTACATCAGAGCAGGCATTTCTATGTTCCCAGATACCCCACAAGTCTGACCTCCTCTGGGCCAGACTATTATTGTGAATTGAATTACAATTCAGGGTTATGTTGCTGGCTGGAGAGTGATATCAGTTCCTGGATTCCTCTGGTCAGTTAGCATCACTTCTGTGGCCTCGTGTGGGGACATGAGGAGAGATGAATCCCGGGCAGAGGATGATTTTCCTGCTACAACCTAACACCTGATGTGGAGTGGCCTAAGGCTTGCTGATCTTATCTCCATTTCCTTTTATGACCCACTCTTGCAAAAGAAAAATTTGAGATATTCTTATTTGAGAGCAGGGCTGACAAAGGGCAGAAACCATTTGAAAATTGCATCAGATCTAAATTCACACAGTTCAAATATTTGGTTTTACATCAAGTCACCCACAATACTATATTTGTTCACTCACATGACTCTATTAAAGGAGAAATTAAACTCACACAAAAAATAGTTTTTGTTTTGAGTTTCTTTCTTTTTGATAATCCTGATAAAAAGGAAAGAAAACAGAATAGCAAAAAGGTAGCTTTTTGTTTACACAGTCTACTGTGCTTGAAATATTTTACAATGATGTATACAACACTAAAGACACATTGATATATAGAAATAGAATTAGTTGAAATAAAACCAATTAACCTGGTCACAAGTTTCATAGTTATTAAGATTATTGTGGATGCTTGTTACAATGTGGTTTTGACTCCTGCCAATTTTCCAGACTTTTCCTCTGGGCTTTCTTCATTCAGCCTGACCTGATACCTCCTGAAGACCCCTGTAGTCAGGTTCCAGTACCCATCTGCTCGGTCTATGATGCAGGCCTAAGAAACAAATACACTAAGAGACAGAACTAAGAGAGAGAAAGCAGGGTGCCAGGATGACCAATGTTAGTGCAACTGACAAAGGTGCTGGCCAGTCCCAGGAACTGATTTTTATTGGCAATCAGTTGGGATAAAGGCAAGCTATGCTCAGTTTCTATGGTAAGCAATGGAAACAAGGCTCATAGAGGACAAGACAAAGCATTCTTGAATTAGGAACAAAATAGACAATATGTGTGGTTGTAATTAGAACATTGTCCTTCTAGTCAGAAGGTATTAGTTGTGGGAACAGAATTTGGGTGAGAGTTAATCTGATCTTGGCACATGGGCTTTGACCAAACTCAGTTCTCAAAACAAGCCAATTGGGTTAACTCTTCACAGCCTGCTTTGGGGCATAATCCATATTACAGTACTCTGAAGTATCAATCTTACATGATTTACTTTTCACATGTCTTGAATTTCTTAAATGCCATGTGATAATGGGTGGCTTTGTCTTTAATGCAAATTATTGTGTTATTTAGCATTTGGTAATTGGCAAAATGATGTTTTCTTTCTAAAATTTACAATGGGTTTGAACTCTCAGAAACCATAGATAATAGGAGTGAATAAATTGGTTTGTTCTAAATCAGAACTTTTCAGTGAGTCACTAGAAATACAATACATTCTTTCTCACAAAAGGCAGGTAGACTTTTTTTGGGGGGGGAGGTTAAAACCAAGAAGAACATGAAGAAAAGAGGTATCATTTTATTTTCATTTGATTTAACTTGAAGATTATTTCCCAATCCCATTGTTCTTCACACATGACGTGAGGTCCATGCTGAGGACAAAGAAAATGGCACAAGGCTGAGAGTTACCAACACAGTTGCTGATGAATAGATCAGAGATGCTCAGGAGCTGCCCTTCTGCAAATGTTAGCAGTGGGAAAAGCCACCAGTAAGCTGGTAATAAGTAATGTAGAATGAGGGTCACAAAATTTTATATATATAGGGCCAGACAGTAAATATTTAAGGTTTCAAGATCATGTGACCTCTTTTGCATCTGGTTCCTCTACAGTTGAGCTGGAATATAGCCACAGAAAATGAGCATATAGATTGAGACCAGCCTGGACATCATAGTGAAAACCCACTTCAGGAAAAGAAAAAATAGTATGATGTCTTTTCAGCAGATGATGTTACCCTTCTGTGGGGAATCCTCGAGGACATAGGACATCATATATCACAGAAAACCCATTACACTGCCAGACTTCAGAGTAGAAATTGAAAATGCATATGCAGCAATGTCAGTGACCAAGGGTATCCAAGCAGCATTTCACTATGCTAATAAATGTTTGAAAGCTCATGTCCACCACTTTGAGCACCTCTTGTAATAGTAGAGGCCAAAGGTAACTTGTATTAAACTCATGATGTCTCAATAAATGTAGTATTAAAATATTTATACATGTTTTTCTTTTCCTAAAATGTGCACACATTTATGGTGGACTCTGTATATCATATATATATATATATGATCCATATGGTTTGATAAAACTATAATGAATTCTTACATTAAAAAAATTACTGTAAAAGCTACTTTGCTTTAATTTCTCCCAAGCATTCCACCACACTTTATACACTCATCCTATTGTTCTTACTTCTTTCTGAAAGAGTCCAGGAAGGCCTATCTTATGAATGTCTTTACTTGTATTGACCTGGCTACCTCAATGACCTGAATTGATTCAAAATGCTTACCTTTCATGATTATTTTTCCTTTGAGTAAGAGCTGGAATTGAAATGGTGCCGTTTGGTGAGTAAGGTGGATTAAGACACAGAGTAATGTTCTATGAGCCTGCATTTCCATTGGACAGCACTAAGAAGTAACATTCATTTCATTTTTTATCACACCTTTTAAAGACACTCAGAACAGAGAACTTCCAGGATTGTTCAGAAAGTGGAAAGAATCAAGGCATGTGTGTTTGAAGGAAGAGAAAGTATTTTAGGTGGATTAATGGCAATGTGCCTGTTATGGTAAAAAAATTGTTTTAATTTGAACATTCTCTGCATAATGCAATCACACCTCATATACATAAGGAGTAACTGGAGTGAGCAGGAGAGTAAAAATGGAGAGATGGTGGTGGTTTACTTGTGGTGACAAAAATGAGTAACATGCTGTAATTGCGGGAACCATCTAGAAGACAACATTCCAGGATGAGCAGGTCTTGTGTGTATTGTGGGAATGGAACATGTTTAGAAATTTGACCTTCAGAAAAACACACATCTAAATTTATAATATAGCCATGTCACATTTAATACACAAATTTTAGTTTATTACTAAAAATGAGAGAAATACAGCTGTCGTCATTTAGAATTAGATAGCTAATGCCTAAGATAAACTTTATGTTGAATCAAATGTTTTTTCTGTTTATGACTTTATTCATAATTAACACAATAATATTTTTTAATTTCAGACAACTTAGGGTTAAATAAATCAGTAATCTTATTATTACAACACATCATCATCATTTACATGTTAAGTGTATTTAATAAGTAACCCTATTTGCATTCATGTTCATTAGGAGTAATGATAGTTTTCCTTGTTCTGCCTTTGGGTTTTATTTTGTGGTACCAGGGATCGAACTTGGGACCTTGAGTTTGCGAGGCAGGGGTTGGAACCACTGAGCTAAATCCCCGGACCTAACTAACCCTATTTGAACAGTAGCTTAGAAGTGTCTCACATACACTTCTAAGTGCAGTGAGGGATATTGCTGCTCACAGGGATTATTAATAAAGGCCAGGATTGAAGTACTACTTCCTGAATATCTCATGAAGGAGATTACCTTAAGATGGTATTGACATGGCTTTGATTATATTCAACTGGCAGATACAATTGGTTTAATTCAGAACTAGTCTAAGGCATAAGTGCACAGCTTAATGGCTGCAGCTAGTGTGCAGAAAGAGAATGTAACTGCCACTGGCCATGGCTGAGACCAACCCAGGTTAATGGCTCTGTGGGGCCTGTATTAGCTGAGAGTATCTACAGCTGAAAAGCCCATGGTTCTTGCTCAACCTGTATAAGAAGTTAATTTTAATATAAGGGAAAGAACAAGTTCCCATTAACCTAAGATTCACTTCTTGCAAGAATGCTTTGTTCAAGCAGAGAAAGACCCAACTGAAAAAGAGAACTATAGGCCAATCTCACTAATGAACATAGATGCAAAAATCCTTAGTAAGATACTGGCAAATAGAATGCAGAAGATCATACACCCTGACCAAGTGGGATTCATCCCAGGGATGCAGGGATGGTTCAACATATGCAAATCAATCAATGTAATACACTATATCAATAGAGCCAAGGACAAAAGGACAAAAGCATCTGGTTGCAGTAATCTGCTCAGAGCAGATGAAGGGGAAGTCAAAGAGGGGATGCTAACAGCCCCAAATGCTCTCTGTACATCAAGTATCAAGGGCCTGAGGGAACAAGGAAGGTGGCTGCAAATGCAGGTCCCTAGTAACATGGCATTGCCTTGCATCACATGGCACCAAAGGAAGCCACCCATGCAACTGTGCCTTCAGCCAGGGTTTAGGATCTTGGAAAGGCAGTGTCCCTGCTGCTGTGTCTTCATGTGGCAGGCCCTCACTGTCCGGGAGCACTATGGAGGCATGCATCTCCCATGCATCTCCCATAGCAAGAGATGAAGTCTGAGCTGGACACTCCCTCTCCTCAGGGATTTCAGAGCAAGGACAGGAAAAGAGAAAAATGGTGCATGACTGTGTGTGTGTGCATGTGGAGGGCAGCCCGACAAAGAAGGATCTAGGCCTTAGCATCTTAACCTTTGTGATGTGTTCCTCTTCCAGGTTTTCCTCATCCTCATCCACCCTGAGGGCCTGCTGCAGCCACTCCTCTCACTTCTTTCTCCTGGGGGGGGACACAGCAGTGAGGAGACTCCTGCAGGGACCCTGCCATCCTCTAGAGCAATGAGGGTTCCAGGAGTCCCTCTGAACCTCAAACTGGCAAGTCACCCTTGCTGCCTGGGGCAGGAAGTCTGCATCCCTTCCTGGGCCACAGCCTGGTCAGACTCCTCCCTCCATTGCATCCAGGGCCCAGACCCATCACCAAGGCCAACCATGGGTACACAGTGCATGGGGAGTGGTGCCCAGAGAAGGACAGGTGACCACGGCTCAGAAGGATGCAGAGTGTGGAGAGCGAAGGGTTGAAACAACCTTGAAAGACCTCTGAGCCTCTTGAGAGTATAATGAACCCTGGATATGAAACTGGCACGAAAACAAGGATGTTGACTTGTGAAGAGAGTAGTAAAAATAGAAAGAATCTGAATGTCTGCAAAGCAAAGAAATAACATCCCTGGAATTGTAAAGATACACTTGACCTTTTCTCTGTAAACTAGTCACCTGATCATGTGGTGAGGAGGGGAGGGGAACTGTGGAAAGGATATAAAAGGGTCAATAAAGTGGGGAGAGAGGTCTCTCCTCCTCTCTCCTTTTTCTTTTCCTTTGAGTCAGTGTTTTTCTTTCTTAATCCTCACCCCTCTGCTCGGGTACTGTTTGACTAGTGATGGCTGGTTCCGTCAGCAGAGGTGACTCTGCATCCACTGACTCGAGGATGCTACCCAGCCCTCACCTTCACTTGCTCTGCCAGGTCCCTTCCTTCCTTCCTCTGCACAAACTTGGTGACCCAGTCTGGCTCTTGTGTAGGTCTCAGAGTGGTGGGGGATGCTTGGCAGGAAGACAAGATTGCAGGATGCAAGTCTGCCCCTCAGGCGAGGGGCCGGCTTCAGGTTCAAGGAGACAGTGGGCCTCTTCTTGCTGTTTCTTCTGCTCAAAGTCATGGAGCCAGGACAGGGCCCTGCAGATGTGACTTAAGGACTTTCCCTGTGGGGAGAAAAATGGCCTTCAGAAACAGAGGGCACTCAACTAACCATGCCAAATGTCTCGCCTCTTTCACTTGTGGTACTGCCCATGGCCTTGTTCATTCCAGGTAAGTGCTCTACCACTGAGCTGTATCCTCAAACCTTTTTATTTTTATATTTTTAATTCTGAAACAGGGTCTTGATAATTTACCAGGCTGAACTTGCCCCCTTGTCACACCTGCCTCAGCCTTGCAAGTAGCTGAAATTACAGGACTTTCCCCGCTTCAGTAAGCTCTGGCTTTAACTAGAGGATGCTGTAAGACTGTCTAGGAAAGGAGTGGGCATATGATAGCCAGGGCAAACAGGAAAAGGAAAGAAACAAATACTGGGGCCAAGCAGCAGGAAACAGCTCTGTTTCAATTATGCAGCTCACCCTTCCAAGAATTTAAAGTTGTTTGATGGGTTATATACAAATACTGCATGGCAACAATTAGTGACAAGAAATTAGATTAACAGCACCATCAGAAGAATTAAGACACATATCCTTGTAATATGAGGTCTTTAACTCTTTTGGGAAGATACCTAGAAGGGGAATAGCTGGGTCAAATGGAATTTCCAGTTTCAGTTTTCTGAGGAGTCTCTACACTGATTTTCACTGTGGTTGTACTTGTTTACATTCCTACCAACAGTGGAGAAGGGTTCCTTTTGGCCCATAGACTCACTAGGATTTGTTGTTTGATTTCTCAATGGCCAATCTTTCTGGAGAGAGATGGAACTCAGTATTGCTCTATTTGGCATTTCTCTAATAGTCAGTGATATAGAACGATTTTCATGTATTTACTGGTGACTTTTACTTCTTCTTTTGAGAAGTGTCTATTTGTTTCAGTTATATATGCCTACTTTATAGTAGCACAGTTCATAATAGCTAAATCTTGGAAGTGGCCTATATGTCTATCAACAGATGAATGGATAAAGAAAATGTGGTCTTTACACACAGTGGAGTACTACTCTGCCATGAAGGATAAACAAGTCATTTCTAGGAAAATGGATGCACCTTGAGATCATAATGTTAAGTGAAATAAATCAGACATGCACGCTTAAATATCACATGGTTTCTCATGAGAAACCCAGATTATAAAGAGAAAGTTAAAAGACAGAAAATAGGAAACAGTGAGACACATCTTTTGTCAATGGGAAGAGGATCAGGAGATGGAGGGAGGAGAAACAGTGGGGATAGGGAGGGGAAGGGGATGGAAAAAGAATTATGATGTGTTATGCCAATGCACCAACTCCCCAAGGGGAAGGGAATCAGTATGTATGGCAAACATGGACTAATAAAAACAAAATTGGACAAAAAAGAATTCAGGCCAGAAAATGCACAAGTTCACAGAGTTACCAAGGGCCAGCCACAGCTGACTCTAAGCTTTAAAGCAACTGATGTGTAGACACAACATAATCAGTCCTAGTGTTTCAGATTTTGTTCATTTTTTTCCCCCAAAGCCAGCCAACTGCTTTGGAAATGTGATTTAAATATCAGAATTTCCTTTGTGGCCCTTGCTACATGCTGAAATGAATCCCCTCAAAGCTGCCATGTGGAAGTCCTTGTCCTGTGGCTCAGAATGTGACCTTATTTGGAGACAGGATCACTGTAGATGTAATTAGTGTACATGAGACTGGGGGGCCCTACTCCTTCCCAAGGACAGGAGTCCTCATGAAAGGGTGAGTCAAGATGCAGGTGAGTACAGGAGCAAGGTGTGATGATGACATAGAGGGTGAAGACACCCTCCCCTGCTGGGAGACAGGGAGGACATGGGCAGACCCTTCCCTCATGGATCTCAGAAGGTCCAGCCCTGCTGCCATCTTGCTGTAACCTCCAGAAGTTTGCAACAACAGCTTTCTGCTATGTAGGTGCCTCAGGTGTGGGCTGTGTAATGGAATCCAAGGGTGTTGGCATGGACTGAGGCCCACAGGCTGCTGCTCCTGTCCCTCCTGGTCAGCTCAGGTCCCCACCCCTTCTGTCCAGGGAATCAGCTCCCAGAGACACTGACATCTCAGAGCATCCAAAGAAGGTTCCGAGCCTCCTCCAAGCTCAATGCAGTGTGGGGAGAAGGTGCCCTATGTGGAGCTCAGAGGAAGTGGTGCACAGCAGAGGCTAAGGCTTTGGATGCCACTGCTGTGCTGCCTGGGCTACATCCTGGCTCCTCTGCTTGCCAGGTCTGGGACTCTCAGATGACTTCTTAATGCTTGCTGCCACAGATGTATTCATAAAGGGGGTGAAGGAGTCTGCCTTCCTCACACAGCGGTGCAAGCATTAAATTAGTTAAGGCATCAAGGTGAATGCATGCTGTGGGATACAAAGATTACCCAGTCCATAATAAGTAAGCAACTGGAGCTGGAGGTGTATATATATACATACCATGTAATAAAATTATCATCCTGATAAGTGGAAGCTATCAGCTTCCATCAGACCATGAAAGGCCCTGTGCCAGAATACACTGTTGCTGAGTGGTCAGATTACACAGCCTCAGAAAAGCCTCATATCCACCATTTCCCTCAGCTTCTGAGAGACACTGAATTGTAACAGACATCTCTGCCCATTATTAGCAGACTCTGGTTAACTGCAACCCAGTCTTAGCACCCTTTGATCTCTCCCAGCAAGACAAGCAGTGCTTTCCCCCTTCACATCCTTGTTTGCACATAGGTGTCCCTGCCTGCATATCAGATATTACTGGTTGCATATCACCCATTGCCAGATGCTTCCAGCCAGATGCTTCCCGATGCTTCACATTGTGCTGTTTGATGTCTTGAAAGCATACCTTTCTTTCTTTCCCACATTTGTAGTCAATGGCATCTCATGCAGCACCACAGACACCAAGCTATAAATCTCAGCCCAGGCAAGGAAATTCATTCATTTTCCCAACACCTCTTGGGTGTGGAGAAATTGGGCTTGGGGCTGGGCATGTTCAGGTGCAGGAAAACCTGGAAAGTACCCAGGGGAAAGAGTGTAACACACACTTGGAAGGACAGCACACATTTTGGTAAAGTCCAGGTTGTGACACTCCCAGCACTGCAGCACCATACAGGGCACTGCAGGCACCAAGATGCCAACTGTGGCTGCTGGTACCATGGAAGGCTTTAGCAAGTGGCTCATAGGTTAAACAGGCATCTCAGGCAGCTGTGGGGGGGGGGAGTTGCGCATCTGAAGCAGGCAGATTAATAAATCCCACTCAAGAGTGTAAAATGGCATGGAACCTCTTTGGTATGTCTTAAAAGACCCAGAACACAAAGGGGAACTGAGTCACAGGGGCAGGTTTCCACAGGAAGGAACACACACAATGAGGCCATGAAACCAAGGGGTCAACATATAAGGGCTGGGTAGAGGGAGGGCACATGTGTAGGGAGCAGAGGACAGGGATGGAAATGCAGAGAGGGAGAAGGGTCTACAGGGTAAGGAAGGCAGGGTCAACACTGCTCTGCCACATTCTCTGGCATAACCCACTAAAACAGGATCAAAGTCAAGACATTCACACAAGAACAAAAAAAGCAGGAGGGAAAATAACAAGCTCAAGAAGCAGAGAGACAGAGAATTGGACCTGGGTTAGCAGAGTAAGGATCTCAAAGCCCAAGGGCCTCAGAGGTCTCCAAGTGAGGTTCTGGAGGGTCCAAACCAGACAGGGCTGTGGCCGGCACTACAAGCAGAGGGATGTCATGAAATTCTTATTGAGAATGATTTGCTGTGGGAGCTCAGTCAAGAGAGCTCAGAAAGGTAAACTGAGGGACTGTGCTGACCAACTTCCAGCCATGAATACCTGTGGAGGTGAGGAGTGGAAGCCAGCAAGACTGCCTTCAAGTTTTCAGTCATCGCCCCATGTCAACCAGATTCACCATGCCAATGGAACTCTTGAATATCCTGATCTTGCCAGCCTCCAATACTTGGTACAGCTGTGCCATGAATTTTGTTCTGGATGGAGAAGAGTGGGAAAGGAAAAGGGAAATGGATATCACTGACTTCTTGGGTTTTATCAGCCATGGTTCTAGGGGAAAAATTGAAGAAATGCGCTACTTCTCTGACAAGCAGTGAAATGGTACCTAATGGTCTCCCCACTGGTCATAGATGTGCCCTTGGGTTTTACATCTTACAGCAAGCAGAGACTATATTCTCTGCATGTGCTGTATACCTGCAGGAGCCCACAGCAGCTTCATGCATCTCATCTAGAGCCTTCATCAGCAGTGGCTACAGCAGGAGGAGGCTAAGAAAGCCCCTGACTCTATCCCTCTGCTCATTACTGCCTAGGTACCTTTTGAATACTTCTGCAGTAGGTTGAGTGCTGCTGGGATCAAGGCTAGGGCTGGCAAATTCCCTGCAGCACTTTTCTCCAAGGCTTCTGCAGGCACTCGCAGACCCAAGCTGCCTATCCTTCTCTTCTGGGGAAGGCCTGTGACACCCTGGCACCAGCAGAGTCACCAGCAAGGCTTGTTCAGAAGGCGCAAGTGACATGCACAGCCTCACTTCTTCACAGACACAGGATTTGTCCTTCCTGGACAGCCAAGGGCTCAGAGCAACTTCTTTATTTCAACTTTTTTCTCATGTTCTGAAATTAATTTTCTCTGAGATAGTCTTGCATAACCTTTTCTTCTTTAACTGCCATTTTGGGGACTGGTTCTTCTACCTTGCTTCCCACACCTTGGTTTTTGGAAGTAATTTCTCTAAGATATTTGATAGACCCATCTCTCTCAGTACAAATATTTAAAAGTCAAAAACCCAATTTATTAATATGTATTTATTCTATCAGTCTCTACAATACCGTAAGAGTACAGCTGTTGGATACCAATGCATACAGAAATTAAATAATTACTGGATTTCCTGGTGTGAAATTGTAGAGAATCGCCAACACTCTGAGCCAAATCAGAGTCCTTTATTGCCAGTGGTGAAAAGTGGCTTTTGCTCGAAATCTCTGGACTCTAAAAGTGGCTTGGGAGTTTCTTTTAAGCGGCCCTTCTAGTTGGGGAAGGGATGGGGTGGGGAGCAAGCAGAATTTTACAGAAGCAGAACTTTGCTAAGTTAGTGGGGGTTAGGGGAAGTTTCACAGTTTAGTTGAAACAAAAATACCACACAAGTATGGAATTTTCTGCTCACAAGGTCATAAAGATAACATATAGCTGCTGAGTGCTCTGCTAAACAGGATGCAATCTGTCATCCATCAGCCAAGGGGACTTCCAAGAAGGGAGAGGGACAGTGATGAGGCACAAAATAGAGTCAGGTTGGCTACCACATTCCCAACTCCTCTCAGCATGATGTCAAAGCACTGACTCATCTCAAGCCTCCTGAGTGGTTCTCATGTACAGCAGTTTAACAGAAGCTATATGCTGTTTTACAAAGTTAATTATCCAATTAAGAACACAGGGCCCAATCAGGAGCTTGAGGAAAAGCAGGATGAGGGGACTGGGCAGTCCAGTGATGAGACTGGTCACCGAGGGCCTCCAGTTAAACATGTTGTAGTACCAAGAATTCTGGGTTTCTCTTTCTCTCTGACATCTATCTAGATTTTCTTTGACTTGCTGAAGAGTATTTTGGATCACAGCAGACTTAGCATAGAAACTGCAGGCTTCTCCCAAGGCAGCACATAGTTCCCCTTGTGACAGGAGCACAAGATCAAGTCCTCAACGATTCTGGAGGACCACTTCAGCCAGCAATCCTACCTGAGTGGTGGGTGTCAACAGCATACTGTAGGCTAAGTCAGAATCTATTTGTTCTGATAGGGCCTAGAGTCTGAGTTCTCCCCTAGCCAAAGCAGCAGTCCCAAGTGCTGTCAAGCCGGCTACTCCCAGCCCCATCAGAACTGGAACCACTAGGGGGGCTGGTCAATTTTGCCTGTACTGCAACCCTGGAGGTCCTATAAGGTCCCATCCCTGCGGTCCTCCATACACATATACTTGAGGAAAAACTTGAACCAGGATGCATAAAGCTTTAAGTCCTGCAGATAGTTTAGAAGCACTGACACATCTGGTAAGCCCAAGAGCGCAAGCCAGCCAGCTGCCATTAGGGGCAAAATTAGCCTTTGTGGCCTCCTGGGTCAAAGTCTGGTTGGATACAGCAAGAAAAGGGGACTTACTCATGTCATAAGGGGTTGCCAGGTAGCATTTCTATAAACTTCACCTACTGTCAGAGGGGGAGGAGTTGAGATACATGTTGATGCATTATTTGAGGCCTGGATCTGTTCTAGGGCCCCCATGCCCATGTAATAAGGGGGCTTAGCCTTTAAGCATAATCAACAGTCCTGGCCCAGAGCAGGCTGGGTCGTTTAACATAGTGTGGACAGATCCTAGCATGGAAAGCAGAGGAGGCAGTGGGTGAGTATATTCTGCCTTATTGGAAAGGAAGGTGAGACAGAGAGGTGGAATTCAAACATGGGGTCCTTTACAGCCATCAGGAGACCTAAGGCTGTCACACTGGCCAGGTCAGTGGTCAGCGCTGGATGGTGAAGATGGTCTCCTGGTCTGTCTGTGCCAGTCATGTAGAATCGAAGGCCCCAGGTACAACCCACTGACCAAATATAGGATCTTGGGTTTATTATCTTTAAGAAGAAAGGATTGCATCCCCCGGTGGCACCCACATGAGGGTTTTGACCTCTCCAGGCAATTAAGTCAGAAGTGCGGTTGGGTCCCCCAGAATAGGAGGCCACAGTTATACAGAGCCAGTAGGGACAGTAGTACTGATGATTGGAGGCAGGAGGATATGAAAGGGTCCTGGCCTGGACACATACAGAAAGCCAAGCTCTGCAGTCCTTTTTCCCTTGAGGAATCTCCACAACCCATCTGATCTGATTTCCCACAAGTACCAAATCTATCACATAACCCTGTCTGTGAATGCGGGAACACATGAAACAGTTGGCAAAGATCTAACTTGTGGAGGATTGTGTCTGACCCTGCATGGAAATTCCAAGTTTCATTAAGGATTACCCTTCCAATAGAAAAGGAGGTAAGGAGAAAGGAGTACTTCTCCCCTCAGGATATTCCTCCTTCAGAGCCCAGTCCTGTCATTTCAATGATTATAAGGACAAGGATCATGATCATTATTGGACTAGTCTTCAAGGGTCTGGCCCTGGTTTGGCTGTCCATTGTTTCCCGTTTGACATGAGAATGATGAATTCATGCTGAGATTCTGTTGACCTTGAGAGTGAAGGGAGTGCTGAGGATGACAGTGTGTGGTCCATTCCACAGCAGGATGAGCCCCTTTCTGGAAGGCCTTGAGGAAGTGTCCCCTGGCTGGAATGAGTGGCAAGGTGCAGAGCTGGGCTGGGGTAAGGTAGCTCGTACTCTGGCATGGACAGAAGCCCATACCTGTTGAAGAGACTGAAGGTACTTTAACAGAGACTGGTTAGGAAATTCCTCTACCATCTCACTTTTGATTTTGGGGAGCAGGGGAGGGGGCCTTCCAAACATAATCTCATAAGGATTAAACCTGCTTTTAAGGGGTGCATCTCACTCAAAGGATGGCCAGGGGCAGCAGGTTGACCCACCTTTCACCAGTTTCCAAGGTCAATTTAATCAAGGCAGATTTTATGGTTTGATCCATCTGTTCCATTTGCCCCAAGCTTTGAGGTCAGTAGGCATAGCAGAGTTTCCAATTTATACCCAGTGCCTTACTGAGGCTATAAAGGCGGAGCCATTGCTAGATCCGATGGACACTGGTAGCCCAAACATGGGGATCAATTCCTGAAGCACCTTCTTTGCAACCATGGTGGTAGTTTCTGCCCAGCCTGAGACCGTATCTATGAAGACTAGAAGGTATTAATAGCTGTGCCCTGGAGGCTTAATCTCTGTGAAGTCCACTTCCTAGTGTTCCCCAGGGCTCATTCCTCTGAATCTAATTCCAAGGGGTGCAGATGGGTCCTGGTGAGGTTTTACTTGCACACAGGCTGGGCACTTAAGAGAGGCCTGGCCAGCTAGCTCTTTTTTGGTACCAGGGATCAAACTTGGGACCTTGCACTTACAAGGCAGGCACTGGAACAACTGAGCTAAATCCCTGGCCCAAGCTAGCTCTTGTAATTTTAGAAGACAGTATCTCAGAGCTAAAAGCTTGGCCATTTTGGAGCCCCCTAGGCGTGTGACTGAATGCAGCTGCTGAATGAGTTGTTACCCTAGTGCCTGGGGGAGGTAGATGCAGCCATTGGACATTTCCACCAGCCTTGGGGGTCCTCTTTGCAGGTGACTCACTTCTTTGTCTTTCTCTCTATTATAAGTGGGGCTAGCCAGGAGCAGAGGGGGATGTGGGCCTACAGCAGGAAGGATGATTAAGGACTTAGTCTTAGGGCTGCCTCCCTGGTGGCCCGGTCTGCGAGCTGGTTCCTTTTTGTTTCTGGAGCATCGTGTCTTTGGTGTCCCTGGATAGATATGACAGCCACCTCCATGGGAAACCATACCATCTCCAGGAGACAATATCTCCTCTTTGTTTTTGATGGTCTTCCCTCAAGCCATTAAGAGCCCCCTTTCTTTATATATACTGGTGTACATATGCATAGCAAAGGCATACCCACTGTATCCTTTCATCTTTTATGCATATATACATAGCAAAGGCATATCTACTATATCCTTTTATCTTTTCCCCACCTTAAGGCTTGGGCTAGAGCAATCAGCTCTGCCTTTGTGCCGAAGTTGCTTTGGGCAGTGGCTGGGCCCAGATAGTTTGGTCAAGCATAGTCACCACAGTACCCACCTTCCGCACCCCGCTTACCACCATGCTACTTCCATCAGTGAAGAGAGTGGTGTCAGCCTCAGCTGGGGGATGTCCATTAGGTCTGAGCAGCCTCCCTAGGTGTGGTCCAACACCTCCTCACAGTCATGCATTGGGGTATTGGGGTCATCATGTGGCATCAGTGTTGCCAGACTGAGAACCTGATTTGCAGAGAAGGCAATGCAAGGCTGGTTGAGCAAGAGGCTTTGTTACTAAGTTAGGCAAGCAATGGACATCTATTTGTTAGTAGTCCCCCTGAGCAGAGTCTCTATTGAATGGGGAGCAGTAAGGACCAAGTCTTGCCCTAGGGTCAGCTTATCAGCCTCCTTGACCAATATGGCTGTGGTAGCTACTGCCCGAAGACATAAATGCCATCCTGAGGCTACAGGATCTAGCCTTTTGGAGAGGATGGCCACAGGGTGTCTCCAGGGACCCAAGGACTATGTTAGGACCCCTTTGGCGATCCCTCTTACCTCATGAGTGAACAGTTGGAACGGTTTGGTGATTGATGCCAGGCAACACCAGAGTCAGGGCTGACACCAGAGCTTGTTTTAAATCCTGGAACACCTTTTCTTCTTTTGTTCTCCACTCTAGGGCTTGATTTCAGGGCTGTGCTATCTTGGCAAACCCAGGTATCCAGAGGCCACAGTATCCAGCTGCATCTAGGAATTCTTGTAACTATTTCTTGGTAGTTGGCATGGGTATCTGCAGAATGGCCCATTTCCTTGCCTGAGGCAAAGTTTTTCTTCCTTTTGAGGTCTCATACCACAGGTACGATGCTTGGGAAGCACAGAGTTGTGCCTTTTTAACCAAGACACATTAGCCCAACTCCTCTAGCAATCGTAGGAGCTCTTGTTTCCTGAAGGCATTCTGAACAACTGGCAGCAGCTAACAACAGATCTTCCACATATTGAAGCAAGATGAGGTTAGGGTCATGGGATCGAAAACTCACCAAGTAAGTCCTTCTGGAAGGCCTCACAGAACAGAGTGGTTGCGTTCTTGAATCCTTGAGGCAGCCGGGTCCAAGTGAGTTGCCAAGAATCATTGGAAGCTGGGTCAGTCCATTAGAAGGCAAATATAGGCTGGCTAGCTGAGGAAAGAGGCAGACTGAAAAGATATCTTTTAAATCTAGCACAGTATACACTTGGTGCTCAGGAGACAGCAAACTCAGGAGGGTATATGGGTTGAGAATGGTAGAGTGCAGAGATACGATTCATGGGTTAACTTCTCTTAAGTCCTAGACTGGTCTGTAATAGGACATCCCCAGTTTCTGTACTGACAAGAACAGGGTGTTCCTAAAGTTGAACAACCTCTTGATGTGAGGGGCTATGCCCTGACTGGACTTCTGAGAGATGGGGTGTGGTCTAACCCACACAGACATAGCAGTGGACAAGAGCTCCACTATCACTGAAGAGTGATAAGCGGCCAAACCCAGTGGGTTAGTTTCAGCCTGAACCTCAGGGAACTCCCCCTGAAGTCTGTCCAATAGGCCCTTGGGGGTTGTTCCCTCTGGGTTCTCTTCCCCTGAGGGGAGCTACTCCTCAGATAGGGCAGTGGTCACGAACAGTTGATATGAAGGGAGTGACATCTGAGCCTTGGTCGGGGTGAAAGAGATCGTGGCCCCTAGCTTATGAAGGAGGCCCTGTTCTAACAAAGAGAATGGGCAGTCAGGTATCACCATGAAAGAGTGGGTATCTTGTTTTGCTTCCAGGCTTACCATTCACTCACTTGTGAGCGGGTAGGCTGGACTGCCCCGATGGTCCCCTGGATGGGAACAGTTTGTGATGAAAGCTCTCCAGGGGAGGTTTTAACACTGACTTCTCAGTACCAGTTGGCCCCCTATTTCAGCATTCACTATGGGCTCCCGAGGGTTAAGAGAGGAGAAGCCCCAGCCCCCTCAGTCTGAATCTTCTCGTCCCCTGGATGTAGGGAGGAGAAGTACCTTGGCAGAGGGTCTGTGGGGGCATTCAGTTTTCCAGTGCCCTTCCTCCTTGCAGTAGGCACATTGCTTCTCGCCCAATGGGAGGCATCCTCTTAGTTTACTAAGTACATGCCCTTTGGGCTTCCCAGAATTGGGTCCTGTGGTGTCCCCTCTAATGGCTTCTGCCAAGATCCCTGGCTGTTTCTTGGCTGATCTCTCTGCGATAGCCATCACTAATTCTGTTTTTCTGAGTCTCGGCTGTCAAAGACTTTTTGGGCCACACTGACAGCTGTGACATATTCATCCATGGGAACACTTCTAATTTTTGTAGCTTCTTTCTAATGTCAGGAGCAGACTGGGCCACAAAAGCCAAATTAATAGTTTGAGCAGTCTCAGGCACAGAGGGTTCAAATGGGGTGTAAACCCAAAAGACCTCCTGAAGTCACTCTAAGAAGGCTACAGGAGATTCGTCTGGTTCTTGAATCACCTCTGTAGTTTTAGACAAATTAATGGGTTTCTGGGCAGCAGCCTAGATACCATTTAAGAGATTCTGGTGAAAGGTGGTCAATGACTGGTACCCACCCAAGGTATTTATATCCCATTTCAGATGCTCAAAAGGGAAGCCCTATTTCAACACTTCCTGTGACTCCTCCTCAGATCACCTTCCCAATAGGGCCTTTTTAGCTTTGGCTATTCGGTCCCTCTCCTTCGCAGTAAAGAGGGTGAGCTGCAGTTGCTGGCAATCCGGTTGGCTGATGTAGATTCTATCAAAGATATCAGAACCTGGGGCTACTCTGAAAATGTTGGATTCTGAGTTTTACAGTTGTAGAGGTCAGAGGTGGAGAAAGAGACATACACCAAGAATGAGCAGGTCCCCAGTCCTCCCTCATGGGGAGGGGGATCCTCCCTAGGGGCAGGAGAGCCTCTGGACTGCATCTCCCCAAGGCAGAGACTTCCTGTGAGACTGAAGTCATCCCTACACTGAAGGAGAGGCAGTGGGAGAGGTAGAGGAAGAGATGGGAGGGCTGGAAGCAGGTGGATCAGGATCAACAGGAGGAGAAGATGGATTAGGGTTATGTTAGGGTAGAGGAAGGAGGACTTCCTCAGCATCTGATGGCAGCAAGACCAGTGGGGGACCTTGTTTCTCTGGGGCCCATGCACAAGGGGGGCAGCAGGTTTTGGATATGAGCACCTGGGTGTAGGTTCCCATAGCACATGCCTTCATCCATGGAGATGGGTGTAGAACTAAGCTGAGCCAGGAATCAATGTATGGAAACTAATCAGGGTGCCAAGATTGTCCTGTGACAACTTTCCAAACTGCCTGAACTAGCACGGGACCCAGGGAGCCCCCTGAAGGCCAGCCCACACCAAAAGAGACCCAGTCTATCCCACAAAAGGTACAAAGTTTGTTCTTCAACATCTTGACTCCAAAATCACCAAGGAATCCTGAGGAGAAATTCTTGAGTATGCAAGAGAGGGGACTGGAAGGGTGGGAGGCACTGGACTCCATGGTCCCTGGAGTTCTCACTATGAGAAGGAGAAGGGAGACAGAGACAATAAGGCCTGGAAGAAAAAGAAAGCCAACAGGGAGAAAGGACTTAATAAGTAGCAGGTGCTCTGGTTGTTTCTCCTTTGTTGGGACCTGGGGGGCCAGTTCTAGTTAAGGCAGTGAGGTCCAGGGTCTTGGTGGCCTTGCTGCTGTCTGAGCCAGTGCTGGTAAAGCAACTCTGGATAGACATATAAATGCCAGAAGGCCAAGTATTTAAGAGGAGCCAGGAGAGCCTCAGTGGCAAGGTCAAGGAGGGAGAGGGACTGGTACTGGGTAAGAAAGAGATTCTGAGGACAGCAGAACCACATCCTTCCCCAGACAGAATCAAGGAATCAATCTAAAGAAGAGAGACAGTAAGATGGGAAAAGATGGAAAACATAAGTCTGGAAGCATCCACTAATAGAAATTATTTTTACAAGAATCGGAAGTGTCTAAGGACTCCTGAAGCATACTCCTCTCTGGGTAGGCTGAGGGGTAGGGGACCTGGGAAGGTTGAAGGATGACAGAATAAGTGGATAATGAGCTGGGACCTAAAGTCTGGGTAGACCCAGAGGGAAAAAGAACTCCTGAAATGCCAGTTAGAGGGGCTAACAAGCTGGATGTTGCAGCCACAGTGGCCTGGAAGGACAAGTTGGCCTTTACGGCACCACAAAGAATCAGTCATGGAACAGAACTCCAAGGCACAGTATGGGCACTCAGAGGGAGAATAAGACAGGTTGCAGATGAGTCCTCTACCCTCAGTGTTCAGATATGAGTGGGAAAGTTGGAGGAAAAAGAAAGGCTCAAGTTGTCATGGGTAGAATGACTGCCTGACATTTAATAACAGAACAAAAGGGTGAAACTTGCCAGACCAGAGGACTTCCCTGGTCAGTGTCCTGACCTTAAGAGGGGACCTGAGGAGTGACTTTGTCAAGGACCAATGCTCCCCACTCAGACAGAAAGGATCCTTACCTCAGAAACAGACATGGTGAACTTGCGATTGTCTTTGTTAGGCAATCAGAATGCCACTGTGATCTCAGTGTCAGCGCTGAGACCATGGGGCCCTGGAACATCTCAGGGGGCATCTCTCCTACAATCTTCCCCCGAAGACAGGAGGGACCACAGCGAGGGATCCACCAGACAGGAGGGATCCACCCAAAGTGGTGATCTCGCTGGAGCCTCCAAAACATTATACCCAATAGCAAGAGATTACAAAGAATCACCGACACTCCGAGCCAAATCTGAGTCCTTTATTGTTGACAGTTGAGAGCACCTTGCACTCGTAATCTCTCAACCCTAAAAGCGGTTTGTGAGTTTCTTTTAAGTGGCTCTTCTAGTTGAGGAAGGGATGGGGGGTAGCACAAGCAGAATTTTAAAGAAGCAGAACTTTGCCAAGTTAGTGGGAGTTAGAGGAAGTTTCACAGTTTAGTTGAAACAAAATTATCACACAAGTGCAGAATTTTCTGCTCACAAGGTCATAAAGATAACATACAGCTGCAGAGTGCTTTGCTAAATGGATGCAGTCTGTCATCCATCAGCCAAGGGGACTCCCAAGAAGGGAGAGGGACAGTGATGAGGCACAAAATGGAGTCAGGTTGGCTATCAAACAGGAAGATGGCAGAATGGTGAGCAGCAGAGAAACAGGCCTCCAATATTTAGAATCCAGATGTTGAAATACAGCAATGTGAGGAAGAGAAGGAAGAAGGAAGTTGATGCCCAGGACCCAGCAAGGATCTGAATTGAGGATTAGAGCCCACAGGGAAAGTAAAGAGAGGGACCACAACATGGAGGAGGAAAGTGGGAAGCAGTGCTTTTTCCCTGAGCCCTGGCATTTGGTGTGGGAGGGGAAGCTCAAAACTGCAGACCCACAGTGACTACTTGTGACATCAGAGGCCTCCACAGAGAAATGCACCAGTGAAATGGAGCAATGGATGCTACAGACTGCAGTGGGTGGTAAGTTATTTAGGTTCAGATGCCCCCTAGGAGAAGGTGAATGGCTGGTAGTCATTTTGGAAAGGGGCCAAAGGAAGTCAGAAACCAGAAGAGCTGCACGGTTGGCTCCATCTAGCAAGTACAAGTGTCAGGGTAAGGGGCAACCAAGTTCAGGTCAGCAGGAGATCAGGAAGTGAAGTCCAAGCCAGCAGGGAGCCAAGTTCATGCAGGTAGGAAGCCAAGTTTAAGCTGGCAGGCATCACTCAAGAGTATTGTGGGCTTAAAAACTAGGGTCCTAGCCTCACAGCTAGAAACCAAAAGCAGCCTGAAACTTGGTGGAACTAAAGACCCAGATTTGTTAGGAGTGTCCACCATCACTATAATTCTAAGGCTAGTTTGCTGGGAAAATCCACACAGACATCTCCACCACCTCTGTCCACCAAGGACAGCAGAGATAGATGCCAAAGTGGACTTTTATTTCCCTACTTTTCTTCTTTCTTTGCTTTTTAATTTTTTAAAGTTTATTTTTATTTTCTATTTTTTTCTTTTCTTGTTTGTTCTTGTTTTTATATAAGAAAACTCTTTCTAGTTTTGCTGTTCTTGTTTCTGTTTCTTTGTTCTTTCCTTCCCTTCTGTACTCATCAGTTCCCAAAGCTTGCTTAACCTTCCTTTGTCCTCTGCCTTGCTTCTAATCCCTTTCTCTTCTCTGTTTCTCTATTTTTTCTCCCCAACACCTTTAAAAATTTTCTTCCCTGAGAATAAAATTGCCATATAGAGGGGATGTTTAGTGTACCCAATTTTTGTTTTGTTTTAGATTTGGCTACATAAGTACAAATCAGTTCGTACGGTTAAAGTGGCAAATTAATAGTTACCACAGTTTGTCATTCTCCAGGCTATATTTAATGTTATTATTACTACTGATTGTACTACTTTAGCCAAAGTGACAATTGTTCTAATCAGTTGTTCTTTGTATGCCATCACTAAGATTGCCTGAGGTCACAAAAAATACTATAGGCAAATGCCAAAAAAATCAGGGGCTAGGACAAATAGGCAGCAATTTCTCATCCCCAATATATTGAAGAGGTACAATATTGCAACAGAATCAAAATGGAAAAGCCAGCTACATCTGGAAAACATCTTTGAGAAGTAGTCATTTTTTAAGGGTTCTTGATATTAGCAATAAAGATACCTAACATAAAGAATTTACAAGCATCAATGCAGGAATTAAACCAAAAAAAGAAAAAAGAAAAAAAAATGAGAAGGCACGAAATCAAGATGCATTCCTAGATTACCAGCTCACCAAAGGCAAACTTAGGGGGCAATGAGGTGGAACAATTCAAAACCCATCCTGGACTCTTTTTTTGTTGCTGTTGTTGTTGTTTTTGGTACTAGGGATCAAACTTGGGACCTTGTGCTTTCCAGGCAGGTGGTGGAACCACTGAGCTAAATCCCCTGCCCCAGTTGGACTCTTTAAAGTGGTATCAGTGGAAGGAACAAAGCAAATGAATGAGGTTTTAGAAAAAAATCAAGTCAGAAATAATTTCTCAGATAATTTCAGAGATGATGGCATAATGAAGTGCATGATAAGTGAAGCTAGAGAAGATATAGATAAAAAAATAAAGGAGCTTAGGAAAATGATAGAAACCATGAATGCCCAACTTAGGAAAGAAATGGAATCCATGAAATGGATTCAATTATCCAGGAGATTAAAAATTCCACTGAAAGTATATGCAGCAGAATGAACCAATGTGTAGACAATGTCAGATCTAGAAGACAAGATTTCTGTTAGCAATCATGAAAAGAAAGATTTCTTAAAAATAGCAAGGGACTATGAAAAATCAAGCCAACAGTTGCTAGATGTTGCAAAGAAGAATACCATAAGATTGACTGGAGTCAATGAAAAAGCATGAGGTAGGAGGGATAACATAAAAAAACCCTGTTCACAGAAGTAATGGCAGAAAACTTCCCAACCATGTAAAAATAATTTGATGTACAGATAAGTGAAGCACATAGAACTCCAATTAGCCATGATCAAAATAAATCAACAACAAGGAATATAATAGTCAAGATTCTAGAAATTCAATACAAGAACAGAACATTAAAAGAAGTTAGAGAAAAGAAACAAATTACTTATAAAGGGAAGTCCATTAGAATTACAGCAGACCTCATAACACAAGCTCTTAAGTCATGGAGAGCTTGGAGTGAATTATTTCAAGCCCTAATAGAAAACACACTCCAACTCAAGAGATAATTGAAAGTACAACTCCATAAACCCCAATAGAATGAATCCACAAGGCAAGGCAAGGAGTTAAGCAGCAGAAAGAAGGGAACCAACAACAAGAAAATAACATGACAAGGATAACTCAATACATATCATTTATAACCATCAATATAAATGGTCTCAATTCACCAATCAAAAGAAACAGACTGGCAGAATGGATCAAGAGACAAGATCCAACAAAATGCTGCATAAAAGAAACACATTTAACTCAAAAAGAAATTCATAGAAATGGAAAAAATGGAAATAAAGTCTTTGTAAATAGGGAAGGATAGAGGGCGTGAAGGGAGGGCTAGGAATGGGGAAAAAATAAGAACCAAGATGCATTATGTAAAGGTACAATTTCCAATGAGAAATGTAATTGTGTTGTATACCTACAATGTACCAATAAAAGAATTTAATACAAAAAAAAAAGAAAGAAATTCATAGACTGAAAAATCAAAGGATGGAAAACAATACTCCATGAAATAGGAACACAGAAAAAAGCAAGGGTAGCTATTCTATGTGCAGAAAAAGTGGATTTTAAGCCACCACTGATGAAGAGAGATAAAGAAAGTCACTATATATTTGTAAAGAGAATAATCCCAGAGGAAGAGATAACAATCACAAATACATATGCACCAAATACCAGCACACCCGACTATATTAAACAGATGTTAATGGATATGAAAAATCAAATAAGCACTAAATAATGGTAATGGTGGACCTCAATACCCTACTGTCACAAATAGACAGATCAAATAAACAAAAATTCAACTAAGAAATACCAAAACTGAACCAAACTTTTGAACAAATGGACGTAGTAGCTCTCTACAGAGTGTTCCAGCCACAACATCAGAATACACATTCTTCTCAGCTGCACATGGGATGTTTTCCAAAACAGACCATATACTAGTTCATAGAATATGCTTAAGTAAATGCAAAGAAATTGAAATTATTCCATGCATATTATCAGCCCATAGTGCAATGAAATTAGAAATAAGTGGCAAAAGAAACCACATAAACACATTGAAATTCAATAATACTTTCCTGAACAACCAATGAGTCACAGATGAAATTAAAGGAGAAATCAGACAGTTTCTACAATTAAATGATAATGGCAAATGCTAGGTGTGGTGGTGCACACCTGTAAATTCAGTACTCGAAGGAGGCTGAGGCAGGAGGATCCCGGGAGTTTGAGGTCAGCCTGAGCTACATAGTGAGTTCAAGGTCAGCCAAGGTCAGCTACATAGTGAGAAAAAAGCTCATGCCAATACAACATGACAACACAACGGAACTTATGGGATGCAAGAAAACTGTCCTAACATGGATATTTATAGCAGTAAATTCCCACTTCAGAAAAACAGAATAAGTTCAAATAAATAATCTAATGCTTAACCTCAAGTTTCTAGAAAAAGAATAGCAAGTCAAGCCTAAAGCTTATACAAGGGAAGAAATTATAAAGATTAGAGCAGAGGGCTGGGGATGTAGCTCAGTAGTGCCATGCCTGCTTAGCAAGCACAAGGTTCTGAGTTTGATCTCCGGTACCAGAAAAAAGAAAACAGATTAGAGCAGAAATGAATGCAACTGAGACTAAGAAAACAATACAAAGAATCAATGAATTGAAGAGTTGGCTCTGTTTTTAAGATTAAATAAATTTGACAAACCATTATCCAACCTTATCAAAAAAAGGAAAGAAGACTCAAATCCACGCAATTAGAAATGAAAGGGGTGAAATCACAACGGATCCTGCTACTTTGAGAACCTATATTCCAATAAGATGGAAAACACAGAAGAAATGGACAGATTCCTATGTTTATATGAATTACCAAAAATGAATCAAGAAGATATAAAGATTTTAAATAACCCAATATCAGTCAATGAAACTGATGATGTAATTAAAAACCTACCAACAAAGAAAAGACTCCATGTCCTGATGGATTAACTGCTGAATTCTACAAGAAATTTAGAAAAGATCTAATGCCACTACTCCTCAAACTCTTTAATGAAATTGAAAGGGAAGTAATACTCCCAAAATGATTCCTGGAAGCAAACATTAACCTAATACCAAAACCAGTGAAGGATCCAACCAAAAAAAGAGAACTACTGGCCAATCTTCCTAATGAATATAGACGCAAAAATCCTAAATAAGATACAGGCAAACAGAATGCAGCATATCACTTGATCTTAGCCAAAAGGCTGAGGAGTGATCAGAATGCAGCATATCATCAAGAGAATTATACATCATGAACAAGCAGGATTCAACCCAGGGATGCAGACATGGTTCAAAATATGGAAATCAATAAATGTAATACACCATATTAACAGAGCAAATGATTTAAACTATATAATCATCTCAAAAGCACAGAAAAACCATTTCATAAAGTTCAATACCCATTCATTCATGATAAAATCCTTCCAAAAAACTGGAATACACTGTCTTTATCTCAATCTGATAAAAGTCATCTGTGGCAAACCAATAGCCAACATCATATTAAATGGACAAAAACTGAAAGGTCTCACTCTAAAGTCAGTAACAAGACAAGGATGTCCACTATCACCACTTCTATTCAATATAGTTCTGGAAACATTAGCCAGAGGAATTAGACAAGAAAAAGAAATACAAGGAATATGGACAGGAAAGGAAAAATTATATTATCATTATTTGCAGATGACACGATACTCTACATAGAAGACACCAAAAAAATACACCAAAAGATTCTATATTGAATAACCAAGTTCAATAGTACAAATTCTGGACACAAAGTCAAGACTTAAAAAATCGACAGGATTCCTATACACAAATAATAAATTCATTGAGAGAGAAATTAGGGAAACAACATGTTTTACAACAGCATCCCCCAAAATGAAATATCTTGTAATCCATCTAATGAAGTAAAAACATTGATATTGAAAACTACAGTACTCTGAAAAAGGAGATCAGAAAATGGAAAGATATCACTTGTTCTTGGGTAGGAAGAACCAATACAGTGAAAAATGGCCATATTCCCAAAATTGTTGGATAGATTTAATGCAATGCCAATCAAAATACCAATAGCATATCTCACAGAATTAGAGAAGACAATCCTAAAATTCATTTGGAACCAGAAAAGACCTAGCATAGCAAAAGCAATTCTGGGCAACAAAGCCAAGGCAGGGGGCATCATAATCCCTGACTTGAAATTATACTACAAAGCTACAGTGATAAGAATAGCATGGTACTGGGGGTGGGGGGATGGGAATCAATGAAATAGACTACAAGATACAGAAACAACTCCAAACATACTCAGCCACCTTATCTTTGACAAAGGGGCCAAACACCTTCACTGGAAGAAAGACAGCCTCTTCAATATATGGTGCTGGAAATGCTAGCTTTCCACATGTCAAAGGCTACAATTAGACCCATTATCTCTCATCGTGCACTAACTAAAATCAAATTGAATCAAGGATCTAAATATTAAAACAGAACACCACATCTACTGGAAGACAGAATACGTAGAACTCTTGAAGAGATAGGTGACGGGAAAAAAACCTTTATGAACAAAACCCTTATTGCACAGGAAATATCACAAAAAAATCAACTGGGATCTCATCTTATTAAAAGCCTTTTGTACATCAAAAGAAACTACTAACAGAGTGAAGAGATAACCCACAGAGTGGGAAAACACTTTTGTCAGCTGTTCCTCAGACAAAGGACTAATATCTAGAGTATATAAAGAACTCATTCCCCAAGTTTAAAGACCCAGTCCAAAAATGGGTATCTGAAATGAATAGGAACTTCTCAAGAAGTAGAAATGGCAAATAAATATGTGAAAAAATGTTCAACGTCACTGGTCACTTCAGAGATGCAAATTAAAATAACACTGAGAATCCATCTCACTCCATAAAGAATGGCTAGTATAAAGAAATCAAGCAATAACTAATGTTGGTGGGGATGTGGGGGAAAAGGAACCCTTCTCCACTGCTGGTAGGAGTGTAGACTGCTGCAACCACTGTGGAAATCAGTGTGGATATTCCTTAAAAAACTAAAACTAGAGGTTCCATTTGACCCAACTATTCCCCTTCTTGGTATCTTTCCGAAAGAATTAAAAGCATCCTACTACAGTCATACATACTCTGATGTTTGTAGCAGAACAGTTTGTAATAGCAAAATCTTAGAAACAACCCAAATGCCCAAATGATGAATGGATAAAGATGTGGTTTTCTTATACAATGAAGTATACTCTACTGTAAAGGATAAACGTGAGACATTTATAGCTAAATGGATGCACCTTGAGACCATACTCTTAAGTAAAATAAATTGGATTCACATGTCCAAATATCAAATGGTTTCTCTGGTGTTATAAACTGAAAGTATAAATAAGGACCAAAATGTATAATAGATATTATGAAATAGGAAGAAAATGTTCAAATGGGAAGGGGAACTAGAGAGGGAAAGGGGGAATTGAAGGAAAGGAAAAGGAAGAAAAGGGAATAGAGGGAAAAAATGGAAACAAGGAAACAAATCTTTTGTAAATAAGGAGGGGAAAAGGGGTGAATGGAGGGGAGAGAAAGTGGAAAAATGAATCAAGATATATCATGTACAGGTACAAATTCCATATGATGTGTTATCCTTATGTATCTCTAAAATGTACCAATAAAATTAATTAATTTTTAACAAAGAAATTAAATAATTGCTGGCTGGAGTAGTGGCTCAGCAGTGGAACACTCACCTGTAAAAAGCCTTAGGTTCACTCTACAGCACATGGGAGGGAGGGGATAGAATAAAGTAAGTCACTGTTCAAAGTTACAACTAAGAGGAAAATCAGCCCTTCAAACTAGGTCTATATGGCTTCGCTTTCACCAAGTTCATGTAGCTGCAGGAGCTCTTGTTGAAGTAAAAGAGGTATTTACTGAAATGATACACACTGAAAAATTAACTGAGACTCTGGGAAAGTCAGAAACACGTCACTGGCAGGGTGGGGTTTCTTGCAGGTGAGAAGGCTGCTAGCTCAGCCTTTAAGACAGCGCCAGAGATCTCACCAGTAAGAAAATACCATGGATGATCATTCTGCTGTCCAGTCAGCTGTGAGACAGAGCCCCAATCTGACTTCCTCAGCTCACTCCTATGTTCTCATTACCCAGATAATTAGCAGGCACATGGCCTCTTCAATTACGTCCGCTAAGTAAAAGTTCTTTACGTAATTTTTGGTTCTCAATCCCAAGACAAAGACTGTTGAGCATTGCTTCTCTTTAAAGGTAGCTCACTGGTCAGCCTACACACACTTTGACCAGTTATTAAGCCTGACCTAATCAGCCTGGGCCATGTAATTGCTGGTTCCCCTGCCTGGGAAAGAATGACCCAGTATTCAGGCCTCAGCTCACCTTCCATCCCCAATTTGGCCACCTGATAGTGTCCAATATATTCCAACTCACATCATGCACATGCATACACATACAGAGGCATACACACCATGCACACATTCTGCTTTAGGTCGTATCTTTATCACCCTAACCTGTACTTAATTTCTTCATAGCTCTTAGCACTGTCTGAACCTATTTTATTCATTATTCTTTCTCACTGGGGGAATATAAGCTAAATAAAAGAAGGTATCTTCTTTTCCTGTCTTGCTCTTCTCTGCTTCCAGGTCTCTGAACTAGGGGCTTTAGCATCTCCTGGGCATTTAATACGATTCTGATTAATAAGTATGTAGCCAGCTAGATATAGGGCTGTAGCCAGAGGTTTCTGTTCTTCACAGGTGCGGGTAAGGAGGGGCCACGAGTTGAATATCGAGTCCAAGCACCAGTCCTTAATGGCAAAAACCTTGTGTGGCTTGTATTTCCATGAGGTCTTTCACAGGTGAAGAAGCTGAGACTCAGAAAAGTGACTTGTTCCAGTTCATGCAGCAGGGGAGGAGACCGGTCTCTGCTACTCCCCACAAGCCAGTTCTCCGGAGTCGCCGCCCTACCGGGCCCGCACCTTTCCCCCATTGGCCTATCGCCCGTCCATCACAAGGCCCCGCCCCGTGCCCGACAGGACTGGCCCCTCGCTTCCACAAGCCCAGCTCCCTCTTGCAGCCCCTCAGGATCACCTACACCGGGGTGGGTCTGACCTTCCTCTACCCCGTTTCCGTGCCCTCAGCTCTGCCACTGCGAAGCGTTTCACTCACCTTCCTCCCCCAGGGCAGGACTGCTGCTCCAGGTCCAGTGCTGTGAGAGATCCCGTAAGTTGAACCGTAGGCTGAACCGTAAGCTGAACTGGAATCGCGCGCCTCCTCAGTGTCGCCTCGGAGTGGTGCGAACCACGTTGTTGCCACGCTCCCTCACCACTGCGCCTGAGCCCTTGGAACGCACGGCCAATGGGAAGATGGCTTGCTATTGCAAGCCCTGCGCCACTGCGCTTGCTCAGTGCTTTTTGGGTCTTGCTTTCCGGGTGCAAAACGCTGAAATACAGAGTTTAAGAACTTGTGATTGGAATCTCTGATCACAACCCCAGGCTTAGTGTCGTCCTCCTGGGATTCTCCTGGCAGTGCAAGGGTATTTGATTGACCTTCCGCCACCTGCGCCGAACATAGGAGGCATTCAGCATTTGTTTGACTTCAAGTTGCTAATAAACAGCAGTGGTTGGTTTTAGTATACTGAGTGCTTCATGTGTTTGCTCAGTTTTCTGGAAGTAGTTACTGAAATGGTTTTCCTGAAAGCTAAAAATACTGTCCTGTTTTGTAGTTTGCACTGATGTTATCTGTGGATACCTGCAGTTGAAGTTCTTTGCCTCTAATTCTTCACTGTTTTTTTTTTTTTCTCTGGTTTCTCTGGTTTCTCTGGTTTCCAGCTCTGCTACCCAGCATAGTGCTAAGTGGGGAAAAGCCTGACTGGCTTCAGGTCTTAGCCTCACTTTTCTTTACTGAAATGCCCCTGATGCTGATTGCTGATCATGACATTTGCAGAAATTACCTTGCTTGTAAAGAAAGTTTATTGTCACATTTGATATGGTTAACTAGTAGATTTCTCTTGCAGTTGCCATGTATGTGTTCCCGTTTTCAAAAAAAAAAAAAATCTTAGCAAAAGAAAATCGATTTTCATAAGAAATGTATGGGTCACAGTCGTTGGTAACTGGGCAAAGGTGGATTTGAGCCGTCATAGTAAAGTAGAATTTAAGTTTCGCTACAGGACTGTCTTAGTTTGAATGGGAATACTATTTCAGTCACTGGAAAGTGACATGCAGGCTCCGTGAATTGGTGATAGTACAAACACCTGACTCATTCTTTTCCTGCCAGCCTGAGGGGCTTTGTGGCTTGGCCAGCAGCAGATTGGCCTTCTTTCTTGCTCCTCTTTGCTCCTCCTTGCTCCTCCTTGCACCCCAGTTGACTAG
Source organism: Heterocephalus glaber (assembly GCF_000247695.1). The sequence continues at coordinate 8,157,964 of NW_004624821.1, read as the reverse complement.
GACAGTTTGCTACAGATAGCTCCCTGGCTATCAAGCCCCCTTTCTGTACTCCAACAGTGCAGCCAGACAGGCAGCATGATATCTCTTCCCCACAGATCTATATTTAAAATGTGTATAAAATAAGAACTATATATGTAAATACATGATTCATACTAATGAGGGATTATTGCACAAAGGTACATGGAAAGAGTCATACAACCATGTATAGGAAAAATCACTATTACTAACAAGTTTATTTACTAAAAAGTTAAAATACAAATTTAACATCTTGTCACCTTAAATTCAAGACTTTTTGCTATTACATATGACAAACAATTTCTGGAATACTAAAAACCTTATGTGAGGAAAATTCTTCCAAAATAGCTTCTGGGACATTGATCCATACATAAAATTTAGTGGATTAAAATTTATAAAAGTACTTGAGAAATTCAAGATGAGAACAAAATAAGGAATAATATAATCAAAATTGAACACAAATAATAAGATTGGTTGAAGAATCAATGGAACAAAAATCTAGAGTAAAATTCCAATTGAAAAATATGATAATTACAGATAGTTACAGGTGTAAGTGTATTAGAGAAAGGAGTTAACACTCCTTTATTACAGTAAATCCCATACTGTGATCAAATATAAGACTGGAAAATGGTGCAGAAACTTGATGTATTTTAGTAAAAGAATATTTTAACTGAAGACTGTTTTTCTTCCAGAATGTGTTTTACATTTGAACCTAGGAAGAGTATGCCTGTCTGATCTTAACAAAATAATGTAGCAGTTTGCACCAAAGATGCAGCCTAGCAGCCCTGCATTGGAGGCCAAGATGGAGTAGACCTCCATGGCCACCATGACTTTCCCCTTGGTGCTGTGGTACACAGGGAGGAAGGTGACCCACACACCACAGAACACCAGCATGCTGGTGTTCAGGGTGTTCAAGGTTAGGAACTTGGCTTCATTGAATGTGTCAAGCAGGTTGCTGGTTGGTGAACAGAAGTGTTAGGTAGAATTTTGCTTCTGTTTGTGAATTCTATGAAGGATGAAGAACATGACAATGGCCATCTTCCCCAGAAATGTGGAGCAAATTAAGTTCTTGAACCAATGTACTACTGTATTTTATTTTGATTTTTATAAGTGCTTTTCTATAACTTCTTGGTTTTATCTTTCCAAACATTTAAAGGATTTATCATTAGGTGTTTCATATTAAAGTATAAATTTAAATTTCACTGTGAATCCTTTATGGGTGAGATGTAGGCATGGATTTTTAATATTATACTCAAATTTTTTGAGTACTAAATAAAATTATTAATTATTATCACTTTTTCTTACACATTACCAGCACTGGAAAATAATAGCAGCTATGATAAAGCCTTCCCAGTACATTTTTGGGTTTTTGTGTGTGTGTGTGTATGTGACAATATTACTTTGGCTATATATGCAAGTGTAATGTCTGGTAGAAATGATAACATCAAGAATTTTTGTCTCATTCTTGCTTTAACATTGAACCACAAGCTATGATATTTCCTTTAGATTCTGCAATACCAATTACTGATCTAAGTTCCTTTTATTTATAATTTTGTAAGAATAATTATTACTTTTTGTTCTTCAGTTATTTAGTTGATTTATATTTTCCAAGAAAACAGTATATGACTTATGTTCCATAATCCAAGTTTGCTATGATTTAGAGTACACTAAAGAGAACAATTAGAAATACAGTTAGAATGCAGTTTTAATTTGAATTACAATTTCAATTTACTTCAAGATGAAAAGTGAATTGTGAAATTTATTCTTTCAATGACATTGTTGGCAATAGGTTCCAAACTTTAGCTATTCTCATAAAATGAATTGTATTTTCCACATTTTAGTTTTTCTGAAGAACTTTGAGTGTATTAGTATTTGAATGGTATTTAACGCTTATAAAATTCACCCATGAGTCTTTAATCACCATAAAAATTGTGAGAATATATTGAACTCTAAGTTCAAACTTGTTAGTAGACATGGTACTATGGAGATTTTTCATGTTTTTCTTAGAACACTTTTGTTGTTTTTATTGA
>NW_004624821.1:8080587-8107093 GCF_000247695.1 Heterocephalus glaber | reverse complement strand
CAAAAATTTCTACCAAAAGACTTCTAGACTTAATTGACAGATTCAGTAGAGTAGCTGGATATAAGGTCAACACTCAAAAAACAATAGCCTTCTTAACCACAAATAGTAGACTCACTCTGAGAGAAATTAGAGAAACAATTCATTTTATAATCACATTCAAAAAAATGAAATATCTAGGAATAAATCTAACAAAGGAAGCAAAAGACCTCTACATTGGAAACTACAGCACCCTGAACAAGGAGATCGAAGAGGATATAAGAAAATGGAAAGATATCCCTTGTTCCTGGGTAGGAAGGACCAATATAGTGAAAATGGCCAAACTTTCAAAACTGCTATTTAGATTTAATGCAATGCCGATTGAAATTCCAACAATATACTTCACAGAACTAGAGAAAACAATTCAAAAATTCATTTGGAACCAGAAGAGACCTAACATAGCAAAAGCAATTCTGAGCAACAGAGACATGGCTGAGGGTATCACAATCTCCAACTTGAAGCTATACTACAAAGCTACTGTGATAAAAATAGTATGGTACTGGCAAAGAAACAGACCCGAGGATCAGTGGGATAGATTAGAAGACACAGAAGCAACTTCAGACATACTCAGCCACCTCAGAAATATTGACAGGCAAATGGGATAAAGGAAATACAAATCCACTTACCAAAATAGTTTAATCGGCATATTTAAGGCATATTAATTCTCAAAGAGGAAACAACATTTTGAAATATATTAGGCAATTCTGAAATATAGCAATCTGCAGACAAAAGTTATCCTACATATCATTTACTAAAAGTTATTGAGATGGACACATGGAACAGAAGATAAAAGCACATAATATATTCAAGTTTATGCAAAAATATAAGGACTAATTTCAGAATTTACAAAACAAGTAATTTCCAGAATAAAATTCAAAGTAAAAAGGTGGTTGTTACAGGTTTTGGTAATATTAAGACTATGATAGAAAAAAGTGAGAGGCAGTTGCTTATTGAACTAAACCACATATTTTAATCCAATAACTAACTCAAAAATATTAAAGAATTTCCCAAGAGACTCTATATATTTTTAGGAAGAACATTTTTTTTTAATCTAATAAGATTTCTTCTTTCCAGAGTGTGTTTTATCTCTGAACTCATACAAAGAATTTCTTTCTGGTCTTAACAAAATAATGTAGCATTCTGGACCAAAGATGCCGCCCAGCAGCCCTGCACTGGAGGCCAAGATGGAGAAGATCTCCATGGCCACCTTGGTGCTGTGGTACACAGGGAGGAACGTGACCCACACACTGCAGAACACCAGCATGATGAAGGTCAGGAACTTGGCTTCATTGAAGGTGTCAGGCAGGTTCCTGGCCAGGAAAGCCTCAGTGAAGCTCACCAGAGCCAGGGAGCCCAGGGAGCCCAGTACACAGTAGAAGGCAGTGAGTGAGCCCTTGTTGCACACGATGAGGATGTGGCCATGTTCAGAGTGTGCATCTGTTTCAATGTAGGGTGGATTTGTTCCCATCCAGACTCCACAGAGAGTGAGTTGGATGAGGGAGCAGATGGGGATGATGTAGTTAGGTGCCCTTGGTACCAGCAACTGCCTCATCCTTCTGCCTGGAGCAGTGACCTTAAAGGCCAGCACCACAGTGATAGTTTTGGCCAAGATGGTGGAAATAGCCACAGTGAACACAACTCCAAATGTGGTCTGTTGGAGGATGCAGGTGGCTGTGTTGGGCCGGCCAATGAAGAGTAAGGAGCAGAGAAAACAGAAGATGAGGGAGATGAGCAAGGTGTAACTGAGAGCCCGGTTATTGGCCTTGACAATGGGAGTGTCTTGATGCTTCACAAAGAGCCCAAGAGCAGCAGCTGTGAGGATGGTGAGACTCAGGGCAGTGCCAGCCAGTATCTTCCCCATGGGGTCTCCATGACCCAGAAAAGTCTCAGACTTTTGGAGGCAGTGGTTTTGCTGAGGATTGGCATACTGATCATCAGGACACTTAACACACTGCTCCATACCTATGGAGAATGTGAAATTGTCATTGGTTGAAGTTCCTTATTTGTCTTCCATTTACTCACTTATTCACAGAAAATGGGTAAGGGAACAATGGAGGGGGTGGAGGAAAGGATGGAAGGGACAGGAAAAAAATGAAAACACAGATTTGGCAAATAAGGAGAAAAAAGAGGTAGAAGGGAGGGTAGGATAATGGTAAAAATAAAGATGAAGATGTATCATGTAGCAGTACAAGTTGCTTATGATGAACGTGATCATTATGTATACCTAAAATGTACCAGTAAATTTAATTTATACAACAAACTTATATGACTCCTTGAGCCAAATTATCCTTTTTTGTTTCTGTCTCTTCTTTGTTTTTCATTTAATGGTTTTCTTCCATATTGTAGGCCTGATTATTTAATTCAGAATTTTGTACTGACCTTCATCCCCAACCCTTTTAAAAATTAAAAAAATTTTGAAACACAGCCTTACTGAGTTCCCACATTATTAAGTTGCAACTCAAATTTGTGATCCTTTTGCCTCAGCCTCCCAGACTGCGGGGCTTTCAGGTCTGCATGAGCAAGCCCAGCTTTCCATTTGAATTTTCCAAACACCAAGCAAAATGATTTTTATATTTACAGTATGTCCCAATTCACACTGCCCTGTTCTGTATAGTTGTATATTTTCACAAAGCAATAAAAATATCTGTCTACCTATGGCAAAACTCTTCAAGTCATGCTTTATAGATTCATTCAATGAACAACCACTTGATAAACGGAAATAATTTACTAAATTCTAGGGATCCACTTGATAAACCCAAATAATTTAGTAAGTTCTAGGTATATGATGAATATTACATACTGTCCATTAGGATATGCTCTCCCACCCCACCCCATGAAAGGTTGTATTGGAACTTGTATGGCAATTCGATTGAATCTGTAGAACCAACTGTAAAATACTAACATCTTCCCATTGGTGACCATTTCCATCCATGAACATGCTCATTTCAATTACTTCAATTTTATTGTTAGAAATTTTTTGTATACTTAAATGTGGTATTTTTTGGAATGAATTAGTCAGCATTCTATTGAGATACCTGCCTATGTCCATTGTGCACTGGCACATTGTTTCACTTTTGAATCTTCATAGAATTTATTTTATGATATTTTACTGGTCCCTATTAATTTTACATGACATTGGGCTTCAATGTGGTATTTTTCTACATGCACATAATATATTTTGCTCCTGCCTTATCCTCCCTTACACCCCCTCCCACTTATTCCCTTCCCCTTCTCCAATAATAGTCTCCCTTCCACTTTTATGTCCCCTATTTTGATTCCACATATTGCAGAGAAAATGCAGTAATTCTCTTCATGAGTCTGGCTTATTTCACTCTACATGAGGATCTCTAGTTTCTTTCTTTTTCTGAAAATGTCATAATTGCATTTTTCCTTATGACTGAACACTTCACTGTGTTTATATACTGCATTTCTTTACCTATTAACCTGCTAATGGCAACCTTGGCTGAATATTGGCTACTATGCATTGTGTACAATGAATGTAGTCGGCATGTATCTCAATAGAATGCTGAATAATTCCTTCATATATATATATATATACACACACACACACACACACATACATACTATGGATGGTATGACTGGGTATATATAGATATGGAATTTTTAATTTTAACATTTAATTCACATAAAAATTTTGGGAAAATATTAAACTAAGGATTCATTTTGGTTAGAACACAGAATTTTGTCAATATATTTTATTTACTCTTAGAACTGTTTTCTAACATTTCCTGTAGTTTGTGAATTTCAAGTAAACTCTCAAACAGATTAATGTGGAATAGTTAACTATATTTTCGTAAGGAAAATCCCACCCATCTGAAAAATGACACAATTTTCAGTTAGGGTATTATTGTTTTGTGAAATTTGTCTTTCATATTTTCATCAAATGTATAGATTGTTGTTAATTTTTTTTTACCAGAATTAACTTGATTCTTTATTTCTTTACATGTGTTTTAATTTCTTAAGCATTCCTGTTATTTCAATTACTATCTTGCATTTTTGGTTCAATTTGCTCTTATTTATCTAGTTTGAAAAAAATATTTCAAATTCAGAACTACAGCCTTTCAATAAATATTCATAGTAGCACATAAGTATATATACTGTAAAATATGCATTTGTCATTAAGAATGATTTTTGCTTCAACTCACAAAATTTGATAATTCACATATTCAAGTACAGATGCTTGTTATTTTTCATTTCACACTATTGTATAAGAAACCAATTGTTGGGAATTGTTATTAATAAACAAGAAGTGTAAACAAATTAATATTGATGGACTTAAGGTTCTTTATATGTCCTCATTAAAATTACATAAAAGTACCATGTCCTCAAACTCTATAAAGAATACATACCCAAATTAACTATAAGGTACATCAACTGTCAAGTATATTTCAAAGAAAATTAGAAATTATACTAAGTAGGTTGCAAAGGAAAGAAGGGAAAGGAAAATTATGAGAAAAGAAAAAAAATGGAAACAAAGTCTTTGTAAATAGGGAAGGGTGGAGGGGGTGAAGAGAGGACAGGAAATGGGAAAAAATAAGAACCAAGATATATCATGTAAAGGTACAAGTACCCAATGATAAATGTAAACGTATTGTATACCTAAAATGTACCAATAAAAGAATCTAAGGAAAAAAATCAAAACACATGTCAGCTCCAAAATCAAATTAGAAAATATTCAGTAGAAAGGTGATTTTACCAGGTCATGATTTATCATCAATTCAAGTGTTTCCAAAGTCATACTCATGCTATGCAAAATTCAATATTGGAATTCTGTAACTTTTCTATGGAGTGTCTCAGTCCTCACCCTCATATTATCTGTGTTTTAAGGATATAGAGTTTCATTTTCAGCCTTTTGGATAATACATAATAGGGAATTTGTCATTTTGGCAATATCTACTAATCCTAAACAAGAATTTATGTCACCTCATTTCTTTTTGCTACAACACTGAATGAGTCAATTACTCATTTCTAAGACAAAAGATTCAACATGGAAAATTTTTCCCACAGGAGGAGAGAGAGAGAGAGAGAGAGCCTGGAAGCTGGATGTGCTCTGCTAGTTGTGCTCACTGAGAGCCACCTTTCAGACCAGGCCCCCTCCTATCATCATGTTCAGCTATTGATTCATCCCTGGATTATCTCACTGATGAGAATAGCATTCATATAATCCAAAGAGATTCTGTACATAGGAAAATTTTGGGGCGCATTTTGTGAAAAAAACAAGAATATACTAATGCTACTCCCTCTGTGAAAATATCTCTGACATTCTCCCAAAAATATAAATGCCATCACTCATTAAATCCCTTAGACTGAATGCTTATTGTCCTACACCTCTGTAGTACAAACTATGAGTCATGATGATTGTTATTTTCCCTACTGATGGGCGACTTCTAGGACAACAGGGATGACATCCTAGGAACTGATGTCATACTGTACTCAATGCATATTGTACACCAAAGACACATCTCTGTCTCAAGGCAGACACAATTTCTCTGAGCACCTGCTCTCTATAAAATCTGTGCTAGGTCCTGATAAATAGGGATATTCTGGAGCTTCATCTCCAGTGTAATTAAAATGAGGTTTCAAATCATGTGAATAACTTGTTTAATAATGCTCTGTGCTAAGCTTTATGGTAAAGATGGAATTCAGAGACCGTGGGGTGGGAGAAGGGAGTCCTCATGAGTGCTTTCAGTAGATCTAGAAAAACATATTGTAATAGTTGGGGTGAGTTTTGTGTACCTGTGATCAAGGCTAATCTGTATGCTGGACATGCTGGTGAAAATTAGCAACATTTTTCTCAAAATAATAAAATGAAAAGACATGGAGATACAGCTCAGGGTGAGGGCACCTCTGAGTTCTATCCTCATCAATGTCAAAAAGAAAAGAAAACATAAAAAAGGGGAAAAATGAATCTATGAGTACATACAGTGCGAGGGACAGAGAATGTGTCTTTAAAGGGATAAAAGTACTGAGATGAATGAATAAATATCCACCTGACAGAAGAAAGAATTTTGTAATCTCTGTGCTCTGCAATATTTTTTTTTCCATTTCTTTTATGGGTGGAGTAAATGCAAAAGGAACATGGAGAATTTGTCCCTAAGACCAGCTCTTACCAGTGTCGTTGGCAATCTCATTCTCTGGGCAAGGGGTGCAATCAAAACAACAGGCAGGTTTTCCCTCCTGAGGGGATTTCCTGAATCCAGAACTGCAGCTCTTACTGCATACAGAGCGCGGAGCCTGGGAAAAAACATGTTGCTGAGTTTTTAGAATTTTACCATTCATTCAGAGCTTGACAGAAAATCAATTTGTATGTATAAATAGATAATATTACATATATATGTGTAAATGTCATATTTAACAATATAAATTTATAAATATCTACAAAATATAAACAAATATATTCCATGCCAATTCATGGTATGGATAAAATACCATGATAAAATTGAAAATTGAGATTTTTAATTGGTATAGTTTCCCATTTAATAAGCAAAATTTGGGCAGAAAGTCTACAAACACTTTTTTGGTTATTTGTTGGTAATGAAGTGCATTATGATTATGTCCAACATACCTCTGTAATTCCCATGGCCCACTCGATCATTTCATCCGATAAAGACAATTGTTGGGCATGAGGAACATGTGGGGTAAATGTTCCCAATTTGATCTTAAGTCTAAGGCCTTCTGGAAAATTCCAAAAGTTGAGAATGTCATACTCTACATCCAGTTTCCTTTTGTCATCCAGAGTGACTTGGTCTCCAGCAGGATTGTTAAAGTGGATGTTTTTCAAAAAGGATTGGAGCTAAAAAAAGACACATCATCCTCTGGTGAACAGGGCTTCATGTGTGAAACAAAAATAAATTAGGGAATGCTCCTAATTATCTTTAATTTTAATTTCATAATGCAAAATTTACAGTGACATTTAATAAAGTAATAAAGCAAAATGAATAAAATCTTAGAGTAACACAATATACTTTTTCTAAAAAGTCAATCTCAAGGGTAAAATTTATATTCACACTTATTTAAATAAATTTTTCATGAGTGAAGAAAAAATTAGTATTGGATATTTTAATTATTTTGTCTCTTGATGTTTCTGGAGCATGTACTTGCAAAATGAAGTTGTCATTAGCAAGAGATTGTATCATGAAATGAGAAATTTAAGATAATTTATCTAATATAGGGTTTAGCATAATTTAAATAAAAGAATTATGAATTGTTTGTTGTACTTTAAGAAGTTCATGGAAAATACTGAGATTTTGTAATATATTATCTAGGTGGGCACTGAGATCCTTTAGACAAAAGCAATGATCTTGTCCCCTATGGATATTTTCCATGTCAGGGCCTTCTTACTAAGTGACCATTTGTATACAGCTCAGGATTTGCCTCCTTAAAAATGAGCAGGTGTGGGGCCGTAGATATAGCTCAGCAGCACAGCATCTGCCTGGCAAGTGTGAGGACCTGAGTTTGATTCTCGGTAACAAAAATAATAATAAAAATAATGAGCTGGTGTACTTCTGGATAAACTGTTCTAAACTTCTTTGATGAACCACATGTGTAATAACGGATCACATTGCATGCCATTACAAGAAAGATGATTTACCTGCCAGGGAGCAAACACCATCACTTTGTTTCCCATTGGTGGCCACTGTGCTTGTTGAAGAAGCATCTCATGGAGGGCATGGGCCACAGCATACACAGCATTGTAGATATTGTGACTCTGGTCGGTCATGGCTGTGTCAAAACGATTCACAGGCAGCCATGCCAGAGAGGCATTAGGTGTACAGTCCTTCAGTGAACAGTCAGAGTTAGAGAATGAGCAGTAGAAATTATTGAACCAAAACATAGTGAGGTAAAAGTCTTCTGGGTATTTGGAAGGCTTGGCTTCTTGGACAAAAGTTTTGAAACCAGAAATGTTTTCAGGGTGGTTTGAAAAAATGAGACTCCCATGGAATGAATTGAGAATGAAATTTTTCCCAGTCATGTCCGCATGCCATTGTGAGTTTGTGACCCAGACTTTGCCTGTTAATAAATATTGCTCTATAATATAGTTTACATCATTTAGAATATCAGTGTCATAGTAAATGATGACCACATTGACTTGTGATGTTTCCTTGGTCAGGATAATGTGTTCATTTGCACTTGCTATGTATGACACAAGAGGAGTTGAGACCATTTTCACAAAGGCTACACACACTCTGTTCCTGTCCATCTCTCCTGTCACATCTGAGAGAAATTGAAGACCTTTCTGACCTTCCGTAATGACCAGTCCCACCCAGGTCCAGCTGAAATGAACCATCAAGGACACCATACCAAGGGCCAGAGATATGTCCTTGGGGGCTATCTGATAGACAGAAGGAAATTGTCCACTGTCTTTTAGCATAGGATCAAAAGAGCCAAATGTAACCTAAAAGGAAAGAAAATTGGAAGGAATATAAGGACGAGTGTTGACACTAAATAGAAGCTCATACCTGGAGAATACTAAGTAACAGCTGGAAGGGGTAGAAAGAGATACCTATTTATCAAGTCTTTCTAATTATCTAACTTTGCAAAAGCTTTGCAGAAACTAACAGATCAGACATGAATTTTTAAGAAAAATTTTTGTTTTCTTCTCTCCCTGTTTTTTGTTCTAGAGGAGGAAATTGTAAGTAGGCTGAAATGACACACTTGTAAAGATGCATTTTCACCAGGATCCTTCTTTCACCCTGTTTAAGCACTCAGTAATGTCACCAATAAAAACATAGTTTCATTTTTCCCCATCTCACTCACCTGTGGAAACTTGTAGAGCTCCAGCAGGGTTCCAATTTGAGCAGAAGTTGCCCATAATGTTCCTGTTAGCACTGCTATGGACTTGCTCTCTTTTCTACAGGAGTAATTAGGGATCTCACTCTGTCCTGTGAGCAAAGTGAGAGAACTCTCCAGCATCCTCCAGTGACTGTAAAGAAAATTATGGTACTCGAATCCCAGAGATATATTGGGTAAAAAATGAGGATGCCTATTGATCTCTTCTATGGCAAATATGAAAGCTAGAACATTCTGGTAGCTGTTGGGGATATTCCTGCATAGAAAGCATACAGCTCAGCATGGTAAAGACTTAATCTATGGTTATATTTTAATCCAGTTCAATAGTATTTATTGATAATAAATGAAATTGAGTTACTGAAACATTTTCCTCATCAAAGTTATGCATTTATTTATTTATTTATTTATTTATGAATGTTCTTGTTCTCCCCCATATTCATGTTATATAAACCAAGGCATAACCAAAGCGTATTAGTGGTTTTGTTTTGCAAATACAATTAGGATTAGATAAGAATTTGAGGTGAATTTCTAAAGACTAAAATCAGTGCCTCACAATTGCATCATTGTCCTGCTATTTGAGTGCATGTTGCCCAGGGTATCACCGATAAACTGGAAGACACATGCTTTTTCATTTTCTGAGCCACAACTGATAAATATTGAGAATAATTGTTTTAAACATTCAGTTGGTGGTATGTTTTTATACAGCAGGCAGAATTCATGCAATATCCTAGCTAAGATTAAACAACAAGGAAATTAATTGTATCTTTGGAATAACTACTCCCCATGAAGCCTTAAATTTTATAATTAAACAACACACAAGTAAACTCTTCATATGATAACAATTATACTGATGAAAGTGGAAACATTAACAAAGAGAGAAAATAATGTTAAATTAAACATCTGTGACACATCAAGAACAACATCTGTGGATGATTATGATGCAGAAAAAAGCTGAAATTGAGTTGCCTAAACATCTGCCACATCAAAATTATACATTGCAATTCTGAGAAACAAGATCAAGGCAGGGGGCATCACAATCCCAGACATAAGTTATACTACAGAGATACAGTGATAAAAATAGCATGGTACTGGAAAAAACAGACTTATAGATCAAGGAATGAGATAGAAGATGCAGAAACAACTCCAGGCATACTCAACTATATTATCTTTGACCAGGAGTAAATCCCTTCTCTGCATGAAAGACAGCCTCTTTTATAAATGGTTCTGGGAAACCTGACTATATACAAATATCTCTCACCATGTACTACAGTGTAATGAAACGGATCAATGATCTCAACATTAGAAGAGAAACAGTCTCCTGGAAGACAAAAATAGGTAAAACACCTGAAGACATAGATGTGGTCAAAGTTTTTCTGAGCAAAGCCCCAGTTGCACGAGAAATATTACCTATAAGCAACCAATGGATCCCATAAAATTTAAAAGGCCTGCACAGCAAAATAAACCAGCAACAGAGTGACCAGACAACCTAGAGAATAGGAAATTTTTTTGCCAGCTACTCCTCAATACACTAATATAGAGAATACATAAAGAACTTCAAAAATAAACACCCCAATTTAAAAGACCTAATCACAAATGGTAATTGAAATGATTAGACACTTCTCAGATGAAAAATATAAGCAGCCAATAAATACATGAAAAAATGTTGAATATCACTGGTTGCTGGAGAAATGCAAATTGAAACTACACTGAAATTCCATCATGACCTAGAAAAAAATGGCTACCATCAAGAAAGCAAATAATAACACACTCTGGCAAGCCTGTCTGGAAAAAGGAACCATACTTCATTGTTGGTGGGAGTGTAAACTGGTATAACCACTATGGAAATAAGTATGGAGATTCCTCAAAAAACTAAAAATAGAAATTCCATTTGACTGAGCTACTCCCCTTCTTGGTTTCTTCCCAAAAGAGGTGAAGACATCTTATACCCATGTTTTAGTTACATAATTCATAATTACTAAATCTTGGAAACATTATATATGTCCATCAACATATGAATGGATAAAGGAAATGTATTCAAACACAATGGAGTAATCCTCTGCTATAAAGAAAGATAAATGAGTCATTTGTAGGTGCAACTTGAGACCATGATATTAAGTGAAGTCATTTGGACACATGAGCTTAAATATCACATGGTTTCTCTTATGTAAAATATGTATTATATAAATAAAGTGTGAAACAAAAGGCAGATGAGAGAGAGAGAGAGAGAGAGAGAGAGAGAGAGATGGGGGTAAAACTTTGCAATCCAGCATGGACAATATATCTAAAAATATATGTTGTCCTTCCCTTTTTTCCTTTCCCTTACCCCTCCCACTTCCCTTTTGCCTTCAGAACTTTTCTTCCTATTTCACATTGTCTATTTTGCATTTTTATCCTTGCTTACACTTTCAGTTTCTCATACCATTTGATTTAGTATAATTGTCTTATGTATTTCACTTTTTTGTCATATTAGTCTGGTTGTGAATTGGTATATATGTGAATTGGTAATATATATATTAATTAACTGTATTTTTTATTGGTGCATTTTAGCTATACAATGCTGTTACAGTCATCATTAGGAACCTTTACATAATGTATTGGTTCTTATTTTTTCCCCATTCCTCTGCCCTTCTTGCAACCCCTCCATCCCTCCCTATTTTCAAGGACTATGTTTCCATTTTTTCCTTTTCTCATATTTTTTCCTTTCCCTTCTTTCCTTTCCCCTTCTCCTCCCACTTCCCCTACCCCTTTAGACCTTTTCTTTCTATTTCAGGTTATCAATTATACATTTTGATCCTTATTTACACTTTTAGTTTCTCACACCAGAGAAATTATTCAGTATTTACATGTGTGTCCTATTTATTTCACTTAAGAGTATGGCCTTAATTGTACATATGATAATTAGCTTTATATGGACTTAGAAGATAAATGAGCAAATCTGATGTTGGTGAAATAAAAAAGGGTTGGGGGAATGGGGAAGAAGAAGGAACTGAGATGTGTCATGTGCATGTACCAATTCCCCACAGTGAATGCAATCACTATAGACAGCGAACATGTATTAATAACATTAAAAATAAAAGAAATAAAACCTTTTAAATTTTGACTTAAAATATAAAATTTAAAAAATTACCCGTGACTGAAGTTCAAAAATGAAAGTGAAATTATACAGTATTTAAACAGAAGGTCCAATACATATTGAGTGTTTATGGATTTACAGATGAGTTACTTCTAAAATGTTGGAATAGAAATTGGATATGGTGGTACATGCCTGTAATCCTAGCTTGGGATCGAGGACTGAAGCAGGATGATTGCAAGTTCATGACCAGTGGGAACAGCTTAATATTCAGCAAATGTGTGTCTCAAAATGAAAAAAATAATTAAAACAAGCTAGTGATCTACCTCAGCATGAAGGCCTAGGTTTCAATCCCCACCACTGAAAAAAGTGTACTCTTATAGTAATTCTTTCAATAGAAAATGAATATATGAAACACAATTAAAGCATGTTTATAATGAAATTCAAATTAGCTTCTATAAATACTCAAAAATTTTTGAGCAAAGAATTATCCTAAATAAGTCATTACAAAAATGAGTAGATTTTTAAAAATATCCTCACATTTCTTTTTTTTTTTGGTATCGGGGATCGAACTCAGGACCTTGTGCTTGCAAGGCAGGCAGCAGAACCACTGAGCTAAGTCCCTGGCCCAATCCTCACATTTCTGCAAGGAGTAAAACAACGTACTTATTCAAATACAGAGAACAATCGATACCATCAGGCAACTGAGAGATATTTAATATTAGTATTAGTATTTGAATGTAAAACAAAATCGCTGTTCACATTCATCCAAGTGGATCAGGACAAGAAGTGTTGAATATTTTAACCTCCTGATTTGATAATTGGACAATGTAAATATATATCCACACAAAGCATTGCATCCCAGAAAAACATACAATTAGTATTTTATAACTAAAGAAGAAATTAAAGATAAAACAAAACAGAAAATCTTTTAATTCAAAACTTAGGCCTCACTTAAAGAAAATATCAATGAGTCACATTGAGAGTAATTGGGAGGCAGGTGTAAAAGTTCCACCTCCTTTCAGGGAAGCACTACACAGAAAAGTACTGTAACCTCTTCCTGTAGATCTTGTGTTAAGAAATTAGTATAAGCCTTCTGGTTGATGAGGTGTGATCTTCTTTGTGTATTGTGTGGGTGAAGCTTTTTTTTGCATTTTATTCATGTGTATATTATTATATTGATTTTTTCTGGCTACTGAAAAATGAGACAGGGGCCGGGGTTTAGCTCAGTGGCTCCAGTGCCTGCAAGCACAACGTCCCGAGTTTGATCCCCCAGTACCGAAAAAAAAAAAAAGAAAAAGAGAGAGAGACAGATTAAGAGCTACACAGGTGGGCCCAAGGGAACTCAAAGCACAAGCTTCCAGTTATGTTCTCCAGTGGAGTCATGGATAAGGCTAACTTCTCCCATCAGCAATGTGTGCTGTTATGCCTGGAGCACTGTCCTCCTGGAAAGCTTCCTCAAACTCCTTGTCCAGAGGGTTTTGTTGTGATGGCAGTGGTTGTGGTGGTAGTTGTGGCCTTTTGTGAGAGATTCGGTCATGTAGACCTTTGGACTAAACATCTGGCTGCCTTGAGTCTCTCCTGAGCTGACAATGAAATATTAAACCCTTAGCTTTTTGATGTTTTTTTCTTTTTTCTTGTTAGTATATTTTTTTGGATAAATATTCTGAAGAAGTTGAGTATCAAGAGCATTTTGAATAAAATAGGACCAGGGTAGTAATTCTGTGTTATTATCAGAATTAGCATCATTTTGGAGTTTCTAAGCCATAAAATAAATATTCAGTAAAATACCCGGAAGAAAAAGAATTGAATGGAGAAGCACACATATTTAAGATACGTATTTAATACATATTTAATGAGGAGTAAAATTGTTCACTTACAAATCCATGAAAATATCCAATAAACCAAGACCCCCACCAAAAAGTGTGTGAGCCCACCAAAATATAAATCTGTAAGACTTGTCAAAATTTCAAATATAATTGGAAATTTAAATGATTTTGTTGAAAATATATATAGCAAAACAACGGTTAACAATTTTTTATCATACTCTTGTGAAATAGGAAGAAAATGTTCAAATGAGAAAAGGAACTTGCGAGGGGGGAGGGGAAAAGGAAGGAAGGGAAAAGAAAACACAAGGAAAAAATAGAAACACATTTTTGTAAATAAGGAGGGGAAGATGAATTGAAGGGAGTGGAGGGAAATGGTAAGAAAAGAAAAATAAAGATATATCATTTACAGGTACAAATATCCCGTGATAAATGTGATCATTATGTATATCTAAAATGTACCAATAAAATTAATAAAAAATTTTATGATGCAACATTTAACAAAAACATAATGTTCTAATAAAGATCAAAGCATCAAAGAGAGTAATTCACACCAGTTAACACCCAAAATTTCTGTGGAAGATGGCATTATAATTAAAAATAGAAAGAAGAGAGTTTTTTTATGGCAAAAGCAAATGTTTAAAAGTAGTATCCCTGGCCGTAATTCAGAACAATAATGAAATGATAATTTAGAAAAAATCAACAACATTTAATATAATGATTTAAACAAATAGGATACAGAAAAATGAAGATGCAATAATCAACAAAATAGGCAAAAAGAGAAATGAGCTATGTATAATTTGTGTTAATTTGTATATGTATATACATATATACAGTTTATATAAAAGTTCATATTATAAATCACTGATAAATATCAATTATAATTTTTATCTATATGGAAAGAATTATGACAAATATAACTTTATTGCAAAATAAATTGAAGGGTCACTAAATAATTTTTGAATTAATATAGACTTATTTATACAATTATACATTGGAATGTATGGTAAATAGGAATAAAACAGGCATAAGTAAATTTTTTGCTACCTTAAATTTCGTGTTTATTTCAGCTTAAAAGTGATATATGTAAAATATTCACAGTGAGTCCTATTAATCATTTTAAAAATATAGTACATGGTTCCCCAACTTATCCTTTACCTAATATGAAAAATAATTTTGAACTCATGGAAAGGCTTATAGCAAGATATATAAATGAGCAAGAACAAGTTATCAAATAAAATATTCTTAAGGTAGTACATGAAATGTAATTGACCCAACTATTAAAAATAATGCAAATATAGCAATGTCACATTATTTACTAACTTCAGTTTAGGGCACTTTATTGAGGTAAAGATTAAGGAAATAATGTTCCCCTGCATGACTAGCTAAAGTGTCCATTATTATGTTTCAAGACGGTTGCTTGATATTAAAATAGAGAGAGCTTTGAGCTCAGCCAATTTCATTCTCAGAATTCACTTGCTTTAATAAGAGACAGTACATCTGTATACTTGTATGCTACAATCTAATATATATCTATTAACTTTCTTATTATAGAGACATGAGATAAAACACCAATTAGAAATTTAGGAAGTTCCAAATTGTGGTATGTGGTGAATTTTGCTGGTCTTACAGGGAATATCATGGAACCAGGAGAGTTTTGTGAACCTATTGATGTATAGGTCAACATCTATGCCATATTTTTGTGTAAGAAAAATGGTTTGCAGCAGCATAGACATGGTACATCCTACTTAGAATGCAGTACCTATAGGTGGGTGCAGGAAAGTCTAAGATATAATTGTGACCTTTTAAAATATTACAGCCATGGCATTTCTGAATATATGGGCAATTTCCTCCTGTAAAACTTTAAACTTCTTTTTATAAAACACTATTGATATACAGAGATAATATATAATTTTTTTCAAAATTTATTTTCCTTTTCCTTTGCTTTTAGAAGGAATAAAAGTTTGCTCATGTTTCTCTTAATACTTGTTCCCAGTAGGTAAGTCAATCTAAACATAAAAAGCTGTTGGAATTGTAAGGAAGTGCTTTCAGTCATAGAATAGATTTCGAGTGTGTGAGGGAAACTGGGACAACTGAATAGCAGAGCGATTCCCTGAGCTGGTGTGAGTGGAGAACAGAGGACAATAGAAAGAGAAGGTAGCTTCTCTCCTCCCTGAGATAGGAACACTCTCTCTGTCTAGCATCCCTGAACTACTCTTGAAATCTGCTAACACTTGGTATCTGATCAGTTCCTCATCCTCCACTAACTTCAGATAGTGGGTGATCACACTGGTCTGAACCAAAGCTGGAATCCTTGAGCTGTTTTCCAAGATCCTTCACTGTACTTGTGTTGTCTCTTAGTCATATACACCCAGGGACCTCCATCCCCTCTTTGGTTATAAAATCCCTTTGACCCATGAAAACCTGCTGCAGATCCTCCTCCTCAGGGCAAGACACCCTGGTCCTTACAGTGGTCCTTACACCCTGAATTGTGTCCTGATTAAATGAAATCTTCCTCACCATTCTCAAATGCAATGATTATTTTTAAAAAAGATTACAAGGATTTGACAATAGACTCCATTGATCAACCCACTACATTTTCCTGACATTCTGTCATTGTCTGAGAAAAAACACTCTAGAGTAATTACTAGAATGAAAGCTCATGACATAAACACATCAATAAGGACAACAGCTAACACAGTTTGGAAATTATATAAAGCAAAACACACCTGCCATGTATAATATCCCATGCCTGTACTGTAGGCTTTCTGGAGACCTGGGTAGAGGGAAAGCTTAAGCTCAGGATATTACTAGTACCCTAGGTAATATAAGAAAACCTTGTCTCAAAATCCATGACATCCTGGGGGAAAGTGTCCAGGAATAAAAGTATAAGCAGGTATCTGGACATGACAATACATATGAGAATGATACAGACACCATCTACGAAAGCAAGAGGCCATTATTTCTTACCCTGCCGTCCCTGCTCCCAATGACAAGAGCATTAATGGCTTCAGCATCTGATCAAACCCAATCAGTCACTGTAACAGACATACCCCTGTTTGACACAGGGGCACGATTAATGTGCTAGAGTCCTCTGACACTGTGCAAAATCCATTGATTAATTATACATTTGGCTACATTTGGCTACAGAACTGATGTAATAGTATCTGAGAACAGAGAGTATCCCTGTGTCCTTGTGATGAAGAATCAGTCTGGAGCTGAAAATCTCACAGATGAATTCTTCCCTATTCCTGCCCTGGCTTGCAGGTCCAGGAGTCATGGAGGACACAGTGCATAAAGTCATGACATGCACATTATTGGAAAGTAACTGAATTTCTACAGCACAAGTTTTCCCTAGCAGGAGGATTATGAATAGCAGTGGACACTGTATAGGGATAAAAGAAATGTTATGCATCATTAAAAAAAATTAGATGGCCCAGCATTGTATCCAGGGCATATTTAGTAGTGACTGCTTAGCCCTGAATTCAACACAATGTCTCAGACTGTGATTCTAAGGAACTTCAGTCAATGTGCCATGCGGGGGCAGCTCAGTTGGGAGGAGGGGCATGGATAGAATAAGGCAGAGGCTGATGTATCCCTTAGGTTCTCACCCTGAAAATAAGAGGCTAAGAAAAGAAGAATTTATCTCCCCAGGTCCAAAAGGTGGGAAAAATTAGACAGAAATACAAATGAATTCATGAACAGTATTTTACATCTACATTTGGGAAAGACAGGGCAGCCACAGAATTAATGTGGATGTGATCACCCACAGATGTTTAGACCTTATTCTTTCTGATAAGCAAAGAGAAAGCAAATTCATGAAAAAGACACTTACAGTTGCATAAAGGCATCCTTCATAGGCTCTAGATAAAAGATACCATTGTAATATAAATAAATGAAAAGGGAGAAGAGTCCCCCAATCACCACGTCTCCATCCTTGTACACACTGGTGTTCCTTCTACGCAGGCAGGGTTCATTTTCAAAATTACACACTAGTAGAGAATGCTGCAAGAGAAAGAATGCAATGATCAACAGGAACATCTTAGAGAATGTCTGCAAAGCCTTCTGAGTGAAGAGGAACCTTGCTGTGTCAGCCACATAACACATATATTATGCATGTATCTGTGTGTGTGTGTTGGGTGTGTGTGTGTGTGTTATTGTTTTTGATTTGGGTGGACACTCTTATGCCCCTGACACTTTTCAGCAAAGTCTCCCAGAGGACCCGGGAGGAATTTGCCACCATTTGCCTCCTGGGTTCTGCATCTGAGGTTTGGTGTGCAGGTGAAAAACAGAAGTTGGAAAGTATATTTGAGTATCATTCTCTTCACCTAGAAGCACTATGACTCATCCAAGTCCACTGACAGCAACATCCCGGTTGCCACTTTCTCCTGGGCAGATTTGCTTCTCAGCCTGTGTCAATAAACCATTTGGGATGTGGCCTATGGATTGCACTAGAGGTTGAATGCTAGTTGTTCATTGAAATGGTCTGAGATGGCCTAGGCCCAGCCAAAAGCATCTGTGTACTATGAGATCCTGACTACAAGACAAGGAGTTTCAGCCTCATACACCTGGGTTTATTGCATCCACCCATCACTTTCTGTATGGCCAATGCTTGTTGGCATAACAGTCACTTGTGCTGAACTCATGTCCACTTATTTCTCCATTTTGTGGGATGGAATAATTACACTGAATGCAGAATACTGAATCCCTAACTCTCAAGATCTATGCAGAAATAACTTTTACTTTTTATGTTTTATTAATACAGGTTTCCAGTACATGCACTTTATAGTCATATTTGGGGAGTCAACATGTACATAATGCAGCTTAGCTTGATTCTTTTTTTAATCCCCTCCCTCCCTCCTCTTCTGAATCCTCTTCCCCTTTTCATCATTGCTGATATTATTAATATTATCTTATGTTTATGACACATAACATTTACATTCACTGAGGTCATTAGGTTCCTGTATGATATGATATATGTCTTTGTTCTGCTTCTTTCCCCTTTCCTTCCCACTATCCTCTCTCCCTCTACCTTTAGGACTTCCTACTTGAAAGAGATCTATTCCATGGTCTCCTTCTATCCATCCTTTGTTGTGCACTTTGTACTTTTCCTTCCTTAAGTGAGAGATACTTTATGGCAGTGGTGGGGAACCTATCTCATGTTTGCCAGAGTGGGCAGTTTGTTATCATTGAAAGCTCTAAGAGGTTTGCCATCACTGCTTTATGGTATTTAAGATTGTGTGTCTGATTTACTTCATTCACCATTATATTTTTCAGTTGCATCCATTTTCCTATAAATGTCTCAAATTTTTCCTTCTTTATAGCTGAGTAGTTTTCCATTATTCACAGATATAATATTTTCTTTATCCAGTCCTCTTAGACAGTATACTAAAGGCTGCTTTTAGGCTTTAGCTATTATTAATTGTGATGCTCAAACATTTGCATATATTTATCACTGTAGTATGATGTTGATAGATCTTTTGGTAAGATACCTTGCAGAGGCCATATGGAATTTTTAATGTTTTTTTTGAAAAGTCTCTATACTGATTTCCAAAAAGATTTCACTTGTTTACAGTTCCACCAACACTGTAGGAGGGCCCCTTTTTTAGCACAGCTGCACTAGCATTTGTAACATTTGACTTTTTGATGATTCTCATTGTTTCTAGAATAAGATGGATCTTAGCATTATTTTAATTGGAATTTTCTAATCGGCCAAGATGTTGAATACTTTTTTTCACATACTTGTTGGCGACTTGGACTTATTCTGCTCAGAAGAGTCTGCTCATTTCTCTTGACCCTTTCTTGACTGTGTCTTTCATTTTAGGTAGTCTAGTTTTGTTGAGTTCTTATATATTCTAGATGTGATCTTATGCCTGAAGAATAGCTGGAAAAAATGTTTTCCCATTCTGTAAGTGGTCTCTTCACTCTACTAATTGATTTGTCTGCTGTGCAGAAACTTTTCAATTGAATGTAATTCCATTTATTGATTCTCACTGTTACTTCTTCTGCAATTGCAATTCTGTTTAAGAAATCCTTTCCTACAACTATGACTTCAAGAGTTTTGCTTATTTATCTTCCAGTAGGTTCAATGTTTCTGTTTTAATGTTGAGATTTTTGATTCATTCTAATTTTAATTTACTACATGGTGAGAGATATTTCAGTCTTCTGTAAATAGACATCCAGTTTTCCCTGCAGCATATATTCAATAGGCTCTCTTACTCCAACTATATGCTTTTAACCCCTTTGTAAATGATCAAATAGGTAAATGAGTCTGGGGTATTTCTGTATCCTCTGTTCTACTCCATTGATTCACCTGTTTCTGTTCTAGAACCATGCCATTCTCATCACTATTTCTTTGTAGTATACCTTGAAGTCAAGTAATGTTATGCCTCTTGGTTTGCTCTTGTTTCCCCAAATTTTTTTGATAATCCACATCTCTTCCAGTTCCAGATAAGTTTTAGACTTGATTTATGTAGTTATGTAATGTATGCTGTTAGTATTTTGATTGGGTTTGAGTTGAATCTGTATAAAACTTTTGGGAGTGTGGCCATTTTGTCTCTATTTGTTCTGCCTATCCAGGAGCAGGGGGCATCTTTCTATGAACATCTTTCTGATGTTCTCTTCAATCTCCTTTTCAGAGTTTTGCAGTTTTCTTTGTAGAACACTTTCACTTCCTTGGTTAGGTTAGGTGAAGTTCCATTTTTCTTGGCTGACTGAATGGTGTTGCTTTCATAATTTCCTTCTCACTGAGTTCATTATTGGTATACACAAGTGCTACTGAATTTTGTGTTGATTTAGTATCCTGCTGCGTTGCTGAAGTTGCCTATTAATTCTGTGTTTTTTGGTGGAATTCATTGGATCTTCTAAATAGCATTTTATGTAATCTGAATATAATCATAATTTGAGTTTTTCCTTTTTTAATGTATGTGTTTTACTTCTTTCTCTTGCTTGATTACTATGGCTAATATTTTGAGTACTGTGTTGGACAGAAGTGCCAATAGTAAGTATCCTTGACTTATTACTGAGTTTAGGTTACAGTTAAAATGCTTTCAGTTTTTGTCCATTTAGTATATTGTAGATTTTTGGTTTGTGATAAGTAGCTAGCTGTTAGCAAACCCATTCTTGTATGCCTATGTTCTTCAAGGTTCTTATTTTGAAAGGGTGTTAGATTTTGTCAGAGTCTTTTTTTCATATATTGATATGATTCTGTGGTTTTTGACTTTGCTTCTGTCTATGTGATATATGGGATTTATTTATTTGTGTATGTTGAACCATTCTTGCATTTCTGGGATAAAACTTACTGGTTTTCTTGCTTTTTTTTTTTTTTTGGTCCTGGGGATTGGACTCGGGACCTTGCATTTGCGAGGCAGGCAGCAGAACCGCTGAGCTAAATCCTTGGCCCACCTACTGGTTGTATATATGATCTTCTGAGTATGTGCTGTGTTCTTTTCACTAATGTCTTGCTTATGATTTTAAATCTATGTTCATTAAGGAGATTAGTCTGTAATTTTCTTTTCTAGTTGACTTTTTATGTTGTTTTGGAATCAGTGTGATGTAGGCTTCCATAAATGAATGTCAAAGCTCTCCACCCATTATAATTTCTTGGAATAGCTTGTGAGTATAAGAGATACAACATCCTTTCAGCAGTGACTCCATCAGTTCCTGGGCTATTTTTAATTTATAGATTCTTTATTACTATCTCAATTTCATTGCTTGTTATTAGGTTGTTCAGGATTTTTGTGTCCTCTTGTTTTATCTTAGATAATTTGTAAGAGTCTAAGTATTTGTCCATTTCTTATGCTATCATAATGCAGGGGGTATCATTTTAATGTAATCTGTACAAATGTTCCAAATATTAAAAATCTCCAAAATATGAAAATATTTCAGGTCCTAACCATCATGGGTAAGGACTGCACAATCTATAAAATGTTACATGTTTTTAACTAAAATACCATTTTTTACATTACTCCGTGACTTTACACAACATAAGCCTCTTCTCTGAGGCTTGGTCAGAATTACAGACCGTTTGTATCATGCCTACTAACATGCCCATGGTAATCCCATGAAGAAAAAAAAGCAACCACTCTTATGTCCACTCTAAACTGTGTGGGCCCTGTTTGACTTTGTTGTGGAAATGTCTTTTTGGGTTTTTTTTTTCTGCAGAAACATCAGATCCCACTATCTTAGTGTCATTTAAAAATAGCTTATAGGGTCATTACTTCTACATAGACCTCAGGCCTCATGATGGGTCACAAATGAAGTAGTTGACTCAATTCAACAATTTCATTAAACACATTTACCAAGACCTAATATGTATGGGGCTCTATTCTGGGTATGGGGTCTGCTTCTCTGACATATAATGAGGTTAACCTGCAAAGTATCCATCCATGGGTGATGCTTACTGGGGGACAGTGCAGGTGACAGAGAGTCAATTTCATCATCGTGCATTACTTTTCAGTCTCTGATTATTGAGATCATGACAAGGCCTTGACAGAAGTCCTGCATTTCCTCTGGGAAAGCCATCATCATCCTTCTCTAACCTTGCCTGAGACCATAAAAGATTCTTAACTTAAGCAAATAAGTGTAAATGCATCCCCAGTCTCCTCTCCCTTAGCAGGCAAACAAGTTGCTAAGGTACAGGAAGAACAATTCTAATAATAATTGTTCTATTAGAAAACAGAGCTCAACCAGACTTGTGAAGCCATTGTTAATTTCTTTCCTATTTTTGATCACCCTGCCATGTTAGCCATCTACCTTTTAAAAAAGTATTGCCTAAATAATGATGTCAGTGAGAAAGCAAACTTTTCAAGCTATGTCTTGCATAATCATTTGATATTGAGACACATCACACACACATTATTTTGAATGCTCTCATGATATAGTGAGGCCAATTTTACAGCCGAGGAAACAGACTCAGACAGGTTAAGGTAATGACAATATCAGAGGGGAAAGAAAACTTTAATTTTAGTGTCCTTTCTGCCTTCCCCCGTCACTCAGTTCAGAATGGTGTCAGTCCCTGTGCATTAGCCACACTCAGAGCTGTGGGAGGTGGCAGAAGGCAGTGAGCAGGAGGAAAGAGTTGCCCAGGTTGGCTCCAAACTCTTGGCCTATCTCAGTTCTACCTCAGTCCCAAGTAGCTGGGACTCCAGCCATGTGCCACCATGCCAAGATTTAATTAATTTTTCAATGAACCTAAGAAACTATTAAAGCCCACTTTTCACCAGTGCTATTGTAGTTCTGAAATTTACATCTCACAAGGGATCTACAGTCCTGTGAAGATATTATTGATTATGTTACAGAGCTTCAACATCCATCTTCATCAGAGTCTGGAATTTCTTATTTAAAACTGTCAAGTGGCAGAAGCTCACAAAGAATTTTCTGATGCATCTTTATGGGGTTAAAATCGATTAACAATAGCTCCAAAGACCCAATACAGTACATTGAGATCATGTTTCTATGTACAAGGAGCATCTTCTGAAAAAAAATTAGTGCCCCAGACTGGCAAGGCTCATTTAAAGCAAACAAGCAAAGCCAAACACAGGAACACTCCCCAAAATATCTGCACATCCACTTCCAAAAGATTCAGGTTATTGAGGTTCTGAGTGCAAAGACTCATGAGAAAGAAATCTTACCACTGTTACAAGAATCCTTATCTTGTAGCACTGGGTACTAGTGAGTATGCATGGAATACTTTGTGCAGTTCTGAGAAGGATCAGCATTTTTTTTGAGATGTATTTGGTCTCCCACTTTAAAAATTCCAGGTTTGCTATATTTTATGCCCCAGTGTTGCTGAGAAAATCAGCTCCTCATTGAACAGCCAAGTGAGCCTTAGGACTAAGTACCAACATGGAGTTCTGCACCTTTTGGAAAGTGACTCAGTGTGGCAGAAGGTCTATGAGAGTGCTGTGAGGTGGGTGACAAGAATTCAAAACACTGTTTCCCTATCCAGGCCTCAGCATCAATTAAACTGCTGGTGTGACAATATTGTATATATCTCTCATAATTTCTACTGTGACAAAGTGAATTTTTACTGTCTGGTAAATGTATTATGAATGTACTACTCCACACTTACAAATCCTTCTGTGTATTTCAGGGTTGTGCTGACTACATAAGAATAGAGCTCTGCTGCAAATCTGACTTAGAAATTACATGCACACTGCGGAGAAGATTATCCATTGCTTACATTGTAGAGGGGGGAGCACAGCAGTGACTTAGATGATGGCCTTTGCCTTCAAGTTTCCTGTAGCAAGCGGACATTTAGTATCATGTTGCCCACTTCACGACTTTACTTAAAGTTGGGGAAAGTTTCCTTTAAAAATAATCATCAATTCAAACATGGAAATTCATTTGCCACATCATATCTCCTTTGTCATGGTATTTCCAAGAGAGAGCCTTTGTTGGAAAACAAGTGGGAATCTAACTGTGTTTGCTCATAAGAAAGCAAACAGTATTTTTGGCACTTTTTGAGTGATTCACAGTTTATTTCACTTGCTGTGAAATAGTCATATCTAAAGTTTCAATAACAGTGATTGAGAAATTTAAGAAAATATTTACTTTACCTTTATCATAAGTGAGAGATACACATTTAAATTTTAACAGTTGATTTGAATGTGAAAAAAAATATTTTTGTAAAGAATGTGGTGTTTCATGGCAAAAGTAGCCTGTGGTCTCATGCTAAGACCATCATGTTCCAACACAGGGAGTACATGGAGAGTCTCCCCAGATGTGGCCAGCAGGATGGTGGGCTTCTATGGGTTGAAAACTTTGAAAAACTTTGGCTGGGCTGTAAATACTTCTGGTTTTTCATTATCAGTATGTTAATGCTTGTGTATATAATGGAACAGGTGAATATTCTGGGCAAGAAGTTAAAATAAAAGGTAAACATGGTGAAAAGAATTAGAACGTCTTTACTTTTATTGAATTTAATGTGAAAACTGATTATTTCTGAACTGCAATCTGTTTAACACAATGTTGGGAACTACCAACCAAAGTTGCTGATGTTTAAGGCCAGATGCCCAGGTGTTGGCCTTTTTACAAATGTCAGCAGTTAGGAAAAGCATCAATAAGCTGGTGATCATGACTTAGCACAAGGGTCAGCAAACTCTATCTGTAAAGTGCCAACGAGTAGATATTTCAGATCTGAGGCCCCCATGGCCTCTTCCACTGTGTTACAAATGCAGCCAGAGGCACTGGGGACAGGAAGGAAGCCTGCTGTGCTCCGCAAAGCTTTAGTTATGGACACTGAAACTGGATTTTCGTATTATTTTCACATATCACAAATATCATTCTGAGGTTTTTTTGTTTTTTTGGGTTTTTTTGGTACTGGGGATTGAACTCACAACCTTGCACTTGAGAGACAGGCGCAGTGCCACTAAGCTAAATCCTTGGCCCATACTGAGGTTTTTTTAATAACTAAAAATTGAAAAAGCTGTACTTTGTTCAGAGTACAGAAACATGGGCAACTAGATTTGGCCCAAGGCCAGCATTTGCCAACCAAACTTAGAAAAATGGGCTAAAAACGAGAGAAGAGGTTTAGCTGAATATTTTATGGCTGAAAATGGAAACTTAAATATAAATAAGTCCATTAAGAAAAGATTTATTACAATTAACTCACCTGAGCTCCTATATTGAGATCATAATATGCACTTTTGTAGGATTTTTAAATATTAAAACAATATTAATGGTTATCATCCATATATCCACAGATTATCCCAGGTTGGAGTTTTATAAAATAAATTTAGAATGATATATAATTTAATACTACTGAAATGTTATATAGTAACAAGAAATCCAAACATTTTTAAAGGCAAAAGTGGATTGGGTTGGTGTATGAAGTAGATTATTATTTTGCAGGGTTTATTCTTACACTGTACTTACATTCATTGAACATAGCTTCCTTGATATTGCTGTGGATTACAAGCACTAGTGATTCTCTTTCACTATTTGAAGATAAACCTCCAAATAAGAGTATATGTATTCTAAATCTCTGAAATGTGCTAGACTTTCATATAAATTTATTTCATTTTCACTTCAGATTAATGGAAGAGCTATTAATCCAAATCATACTTGGCATTTAATGTAAATTGGCTTTTAAAAAATATTAAGCAATTTTTTCTTTTGAAATAGGATCTTGCTATGTAGCCCAGGCTGGCCTTGAACTTACAGCAATCCTCCTGCCTCAGCTCCCCAAATGCAGGATGTATTCCACCTTGCCTAGCTGTAAATTGTGTTTTAAATCTTGCTGCAAAAACATTTAACTAAGTGGAATGAATTCTTATTGCTAGGATGAAGAAATTATGACTTTAAAAAGTAAAATAAGCATTCCTCTAAAGAAAACTGAAATTTCTTCATTTCATTGGTCTTAAATTTCAAGACAGTCTTCAAATTATAAAACACTAAACATTCTAATTTTTAAAATTTTTTACAAAGTTTAAGAAGTAATTTAAAAGTCCTGTTTTGTATATTGAAAAATTGCAAGTGTCCAAAATACACTACACAGCTTTCATATCACTAAATGTGCTCAGTGCACAAGCCCCTTCTTGACAGTAGAACTCCAGCTACCCCAGCGTGAACTAGGCTACAGATTTCCTTTTAAATCAATCAGTCCATAGCAAATGTGGAGCACTAACTTATTTTTAAAATATTCTGGGAATACTTTATCAAGCCTCTATAAACCAATAGGCCAAATTGGTTTAGTATGGGTTGAAATTTGAGTTACTCATCCAACTGACTATAGCTCAAATAAAAATTATACAGGGTAATG
>NW_004624821.1:8047848-8070429 GCF_000247695.1 Heterocephalus glaber | reverse complement strand
AATTTGACATTAATCTATTTGAAAATGTAATAAAATTCACAAATTTAAAGAAAAAGTTGACATAACTCCAAAGAAAATAACATCCTCCCATAGTATCATGTCTATTACTAAATCTGAGTCCTCAATTATTTTTTTCACAATTATTGAAGAGGCAAATATTTTTATTTTTGAACTTTAGAAGCATTCAACAGCACAACACACCAATTTACTCAATTAAATTTGAAAAAATAAACTTTGGAAAATTCAATTTATTTTATGAAACAAGTTACATTTTGCTAACCATACCTTCCAATGCAATTTTTAGAAACAAAATTTATAGGCCATTTTTCATCTTTTACTAAATTCACATTTCCTCTTCCTAATTGAGAAATAGTTTTAGGGAGGCTATATCATGACCATGTTTAAGGTACATAATATAACGTGCCAAAAGTATGTGAAATAGGCATCAATCTCAAAATATAGAAAGCATCCTAAAATTAAACATCTTTCCATGATTTATAAAAAGAAATGGCAAAGCACCAATTGCTAAAATGGGAGTAAGATGAGAGTGTCTTAATTACATAAAGTATATTTACACAATACTAAAGGAATTGTCACATATTCTGGTTTAATATTGAAATCAAGTAAGAGACAAGTATAATGAATATCAGTCTTCTATCTGAAATTGTGCTGAAGGTCTTGACCTATACAATATTGTCATAAATATACAAAAACAAATATTTAATGCAAAGAAATAAATACAATGCATTATTTTATGATTATAGTAATATATAAGGATAACAAACATGTAAATTAACATTAATAATTGAATTGTGTTGACCCAATACAAGGTTAATACAAAAAGATCATGTCTAAACATCACTCATAAGCCATTCAAATGAAAATTTAAAAGATGACATTTGTTCTATCTTAGGTTTAGAAAAATTCATTAACAGATTTTGAGGTTTTTAAATGATTATTGAAGAGAATTAAGACCAATGGAACTAATACTTGTGGTTGTAAAATATGCTCATGGCAGAAGACTCAATAAGGAAAATATTTTTATATCTAAGATCCAAATTGTCTATCAATTCAATCCAATTTTAATCAAAATTCCAATGGTAAAAATGATAATTACAGAAGGTGGTGGAATTCATTATGCCAGGCCTTGAATACTATTGTTCATATTTGTTCCCTAGATCTTATATTATAAATATGGTGATGAATCCTCAATGCATACTTTTCCTTGACTGAATACCCAGGCCATTGTTTATAGAGTTATAGCTAAGAAAGGCAGGTCTTTAATTATTCAGGGAGAAGAGAAAAATGCTGTCATCAATAAAGGAAATACACAAGATGAAGAAAACAGTGATGTTCTCTTCACCATGGAGAAGATGGGTTATACTAATTGAAAATTATGGTCTATGTATTGTTTTACCTAATGTCCAGAACAACAAAGTAGGACAGTTTTCATCAACTAGGTCAGTGAACTTCCACAAGGGGGCAGAGATGTAAATAATAACAAAGCATAAACTTGGAACGATAATGGTTTGCATTTTACACTAGGTTTAGATCAGTGTATAAAGTGTCCTGATGATCAGTATGCCAACCCTCAGCAAAACTAGTGCCTTTAAAAGTCTATGACTTTTCTAGCTCATGAAGACTCCTTGGGGAAGCTTCTGGCTGGCACTGCCCTGAGTCTCACTGTCCTCACAGCTGTTGTTCTTGGGCTCTTTGTGAAGCACGGAGACACTCCCATTGTCAAGACCAACAACCTGGCTCTCAGTTACACCCTGCTCATCTCCCTCATCTTGTTTCCTCTGCTCCTTACTCTTCATTGGTCAGGCCAACACAGCCACCCGCATCCTCCAGCAGATGACATTTGCAGTTATGTTCACTATGGCTGTTTCCACTGTCCTGGCCAAAACTATTACTGCCACTGCTCCAGGCAGAAGAATGAGGCAGTTGCTGGTATCAGGGGCACCTAACTACATCATCCCTATCTGCTCCCTGATCCAACTCACTCGCTGTGGAATCTGGATGGGAACAAATCCACCCTCCATTGACACAGATGCTCACTCTGAACACGGCCACATCATCATTGTGTGCAACAAGGGCTCGCTCACTGCCTTCTAATGTGTCCTGGGATACCTAGGCTCCCTGGCCCTGGTGAGCTTCACTGTGGATTTCCTGTCCAGGAACCTGCCTGACACCTTCAATGAAGCCAAGTTCCTGACCTTAAGCATGCTGGTGTTCTGCAGTGTGTGGGCCACCTTCCTCCCTGTGTACCACAGCACCAAGGGGAAGGTCATGGTGGCCATGGCGGTCTTCTCCATCTTGGCCTCCAGTGCAGGGCTGCTGGGCTGCATCTTTGTCCCTAAGTGTTATAATATTTTATTAAGAGCAGACAGACATTCTCTGCCTAAGTTCAAAGATAAAATATATTATAGGAAATAATAAGCCTTCTTAAATTGAATCATATGTCTTTTTCTGAAAAAAGAGGACCTGAGGTTAATCAGCACCATTTGTCTAGATAGGTGTTAAATAGTAATATGGACTTCACTTTAATGAACCAGTGGCTTTTACTTCTTTGTGTAGTAGTGTAACATTCAGTACAACTTATACCCTTCTCCATTATAAGATAAATTTCTTCTGGATATTTCCTGTTCCTCCAACAAAATCTAATTGCATTTCTATTATGTTTGCTTAGCCCAATTTTGTTTAGTCTTCCTCTGACTTTCTAAACTATTTTTGTAGGACTAGAAATTGATCCCAAGAACTTTACATAAGATACATGCTTAGCCCTTTGTAATTTTCCTTTTTTATTTTGAGAAAGATTTTTGTGAGGTTTCTAAGTTACCTAGGGTGGCCTTGAACTAAAAATCCTCCCACTTTAAAGTCATTTAGAGAACAGTGATTGTAATTATTCTAGGATCATTATCCTAGTCAAGTGCTCTGATAGATGTAGCCATGGGAAAAGCAGACAGGCAGGATTTCTAATTAGCAGATGTAGTGAAAAACCTAAAGGACAGGAGAAGATACAGTCTTGGTAAAGTATGGTAAAATGAAATGGGCATGGTTGGGCACTTCTGTAGTTTCAGGTATTTTCAAGTCTAAGATGTTAGAATCACTTGAGCATATAAATTTGAGACCAGTCTGAGAACCATAGTGAGAACACATTTATATTAGAGAAAACCAAACACACACACACACACAAACACACACACACAATGTTAAATATGTATATATGTGTGTGTGTCATGTTTATTATGTGGCTATATATGTGCCATGTATAATATGTATATATATGGTGTGATAAAAAATGTAGTGAATATTTAAAATAAACCTCAGTAGAAGATACTTTGCCATTAATTTTACCCCATAGACTCTACCACATTTGAGACACACTTACCATATTCTTCTTCCCCCTTTTTGAAGCAGTCCTGGAAAGCCTTTTTTTAAAAAGTTCTTTTATTGGTATGTTTTAGGCATACAACACAATTACATTTCTCATTGGGAATTGTACCTTTACATGATGCATCTTTGTTCTTATTTTTTCCCCATTCCTAGTCCTCCCTTCACCCCCTCCACCCTTCCCTATTTACAAAGACTTTATTTCCATTTTTTCCATTTCTCATCATTTTTCCTTTCCCTTCTGGAAAGCCTTTTTTAATGAATGTCTTTATTTGCATTGTCCTGGTTGCCTCAATGTCCTGAATTAAATAAAAATATTTAACTTTCATGGTTATTTTTACTTCAGGCAAGAGCCAGGATTGAAATTGTGCCCTATTCAGTTAGTAACGTTGCTGAGGATATAGAGTAATTTTTTGAGCCTGCATTTCCAGAGCTGTTCAAGTGGCAAAAATGATGGCATTAGATTTCAAAGAAAGAGCAAGATGGATCAATGGCAATGTGTCTTTATGCTAATAAATTGTTTTAATTTAAATATTCAATGTGTGTTTCAGTCACACATCACATACATAATGAGTAACTGGAGTGAGAAGGAGGGTAAAAATGATAGGAGTGTGGGACTGAGAGATGGCAGTTTCCTGTGCTGACCAAAATGAGTCCTGTGCAGTAATTGTGGGGATCATCTAGAATATAACATTTCAGGATGAATAGGACTTGGATGTACCATGGAACATGTGCCAATGGAGCATGTTTAGAAATTTTAGATTCAGGAGAAGACATATCTAAGTTTGTAATTTAGCCATGTAATATTTTACTCTTGAATTTTACTCTATTTGAGAAATGTAGGTGTCTTCATTTGCAATTAGGCAACTAATGCCTGAGAAAGACTATACTGAGGTTTATATATTCCTTATGTTAAAACATGATACTCCCAAACTCATTTCTGGAAGCAAGCATTACTCTGATACCCAAAAAAGAAAAGGACCTAACTAAAAAAGAGAACTACAGGTCTACACTTTTAATCACCATAGATGCAAAAAATTCTCAGTAAGATACTGGCTAATAGACTGCAGAAAATCGTCAAGATTATACACCATGACTAAGTAGGATTCATCCCAGGGATGCAGGAATGGTTCAGCATATGTAAATCAATAAATGCAATACACCACATCAACAGAACCAGGAAGAAAAATCATGTGATAATCTCAATAGATTCAGAAAAAGCATTTGACAGAGTCCAACATCCATTCCTGATAAATCCCTATAGAAAATTGGAATATAAGGTTTTAACCTCAATCTGATAAAAGCCATATATGGTAAATCAACTTCCTAAATCATATTAAATGATTAAAAAGTGAAAGCTTTTACTCTAAAATCAGGAATAAGACAAAGATACCCACTATTGACACTCTTGTTCAAGATAGCTCTGGAAAGATTAGCCAGAGCAATTAGACAAGAGAAAGAAATAAAAGGAATATGAATAGAAAAGGAAAAAAAAGTTAAATTATCACTATTTGCTGATAACATGATACTCTATATAGAAGACCCCAAAATTCCACCAAAAGATTCCTAGAATTAATAAACAAATTCAGCGGAATAGCAAGATACAAAATCAACACTCAAAAATCAATAGCATTCCTGTACACAAAACTCACTCAGAGAGAAATTAGGGAAACTACACCTTTTGCAATAGCATCAAGTAAAATGCAAAACTTAGGAATCAATCTAACAACAAAAGTGAAAGACCTATACAGTGAAAACTACAGTGCTCTCAAATAGGAGATGAAAGTGGATATCAGAAAATGGAAACATATCTCTTGTTTTTGGACAAGCAGAACCAGTATAGTGAAAATGGCCATACTTCAAAAATTGGCATCCTGATTTAATTCAATCCCAATCAAAATAGCAACAGCATACCTCCCAGAAGTTGAAAAAACAAGCATGAGATTCATATGGAATCAGAAGAGACTGAGAATAGATAAAGCAATTCTGGGCAGAAAAGATAAGGCTAGAAGCATTACCATCCTCAGGTTAAAGTAATATTACAAAGCTGCTGTGGTGAAAACAGCATAGCAATAGAAAAAAAAATGGGACCTGAGAATCAACAGACAGAGTAGAAGGTGCAGGAACAACTCCAAGCACACTCGGCTTATCTAACTTTTCTTTGTTGGAAGTACCAAACACCTTTGGTAGAAGAAAGATAGCTTCTTGAATAAATAGTGCTATAAAAACTGGCTTTTCACATGCCAAAGATTAAAACTAGACCCATAACTCTCACAATGCACTAAACTAAAATAAAAATGGATCAAAGATCTAAATAGTAAAGCAGAAACACTTAATCTGCTGGAAAATAGGTGAAACTGTTGTAGACACAGGAGTAGGCAAAGACTTTCTCAACAAAATCCCAGTTGCACAGGAAATATTACAAAGGATCAACAACTGGGATCTCATATTAAAAGTCATCTTTTTCACAGAAAAAAACCCCCACAAACAGAGTGAGCAGACAGCCCACAGAAATGAAATAAAATTTTACCAGATATTCTTCAGAAAAAGGGCTACTATCTAGCATATGTACAGAAATAAAAAAATCACACCCCATGAATTTAAGGAACCAATCTCAAAATGGTCATGTTAAATGAATAGACACTTACCAGATGAAGAAATTCAAAGAGGAAATAAATGCACAAAAGATGTTCAACATAACTGGTCATTTGAGTGATGCAAAGTAGAACAATACTGATATTGCATTTCATTCCAGAAAAAATGGCTATCATCAAGACATCAACCAATAAGAAATGCTGGCAAGGCTATGGGGAGAAAGAAACCCTTCTCCACTGTTGGTAGATTATACATCTTGAGAGATGCACAGGCCACTAGCCTCTTTTAAGTACTGGAGAATATCACCGAAGGGGAAAGGTTTTACATTTTCCCATCTATCCATCCTCACCTGTGGAAATTTGTAGAGTTCCAGGAGTGTTCCAATCTGGGCAGATGCTTCCCATGTTATTCCTGTAAGAACAGTTACAGACCTGCTCTCCCTCCTGCGGGGGTAATTAGGGACCTTGTCCTGCCCTGTGAGCAAAGTGAGGGAGCTCTCCAATGTCCTCCATTCACTGTGCTGGACATTGTGGAAGTCATATCCCAGAGATATGTTGGGGAGAAAATAGGGGTTATTGTTGATCTCTTCTATGGCAAAAACCAAGGCCAGGACATATTGGTAATTTCTGAGTTTAAACCTACAGAAAGAGCAAAGTGTTTCTTAAGTAAAAGATGCAAGACGTTATTAACTTTAAATCCAGTACAGCAACTTTTATACACATCTGTGTCCCTTCAAATTTCATAGGTTAAAGTTTTCTTAGAATTTAAGGTGATGTTATTACAAGGTTGATTTTTCAGGTGTAATTAGGACTAGATAACTTTATGAACGTGAGCTTCTTCTGAGTGTTTTTCCAAGTGATAAGAGAGATCTTCCACTTATTCCATGTGAGAACACAGAGAACAGAAAGCACTGCACTCTTAAATTTTTAGGTGCTACCACTATGGAAAGTAAATAATTGTAAAAACCACCCTGTTTGTTATATATTTTTATACAAAAGTCTCAGGCAATATTCTGATGAAAGGTGAAGATTCAGAAGATGAATTCTTTCTTTGGAAGTGCAGGCTTCTATAAGGTCTAAGAATTTACATCTGCAGCAATAACATAACCCTGGCTCAGAAAATCCTTCCTCTATATATATGAAAGAAAATGTTTCCATTTATGGAAAAAAAATGTAAATTAAAAAGCTTATTATATTTAGGGTGGGTATCTATATTAATAATTAAAATAATTGCACAATTAACATATAAATCAATGTTTCATACTGTAGCAATACTATTCAATTAAATTTGAGATAAAAAGAGAGGAAATAATTTGATATTGAGGGATTTTTTATAAGCAGAAAGACCTGATATCTGTGGGAACAGTAGCATGATTAATATATCACAGGATAATTTCAAATTACATGCTTTAAAAACATAGTGTGCAATTTTCTCATTATTTCTAATCATGGATTTTTATTCAATTTTTTCCAAATTTATTTTAATTTATACATGTATTTTGCAGTTAAACATATTTTGCCAGTTTAGGTGAGGCAATGACATTCCATTAATTTTATATTACAAGGGTACAATATGTAATAATTACATTTATCTTGGGAGGCTGTTACATATGCATATCAGTGATATTTCATAATTGCCCCTAACCCTCCTCTCTTTAGGAACATGGGCCATCTCTGTATCTACTTCCCTTCTCCACAAAGTCTACATTCATGATTCCTGTCTATCTTTGGTTTTGCTCTTTAAATAATTTATATTTTAGCTTTATCATAAAAGAAAAACTACATGTGATTTATTAAGAATTAGGACCTCAAGTGGCACCTGTTTTCTTATAAATGACTCACTATTCTTCTATGCAAATGAATACTACTCCATTATATATATATGATGAATATAGTACGTAACATATTTTACATATATTTTTATGTAAATAGATATATAATAATGATAACTATATTTATATGTAAGATATAATTTTAAGGTATTTAAATATATATGATAATCATAATTGTATATATATAAAACATACAAATATAAGGTATAATTTTAAGGTATGTCAAAGGATCTTTGAAGATAGGCACAAAAGTTCACCAAGATTTAGGTAGCCATGAACACAGTCATTTTAGTTCTCAGAATTCATTTTCTGTTTTTTAATTTTCATCAGTACGTGTTTGCAGTACATGCAGTTTACAGTCACCTTGGAGAGTGGATACATGTGCATAACACAGCTTGGTTCTTTTACAAATTCCCTTCTGCACCCCTCCCACCTCTCCCTGCTCATGTAAATTCCATTCCCCCATTCTTGTTGACATTAGTAATCTTATCTCATTTTTATGACATGTAATGTTTATTTTCACTGAGATTATTAGGTTCCTTTACATAACATATAGATCTCTGCAAAGAAAACTATAATACCCTGAAAAGGAGTTCATTTTTAAAATCAGAGACCCAAGACCAATGTACCAATTTGGCATCTATCAAAGACCTATGCACTATGTTTCCAAGTTAGATAATGTGAAAGTAAATATCAACTAAAAAGTGAAACATAAAATCCCTAAAAATTGGACAAGAAGAGAGTAAAAGAATGCTTGTACTACAAGTTACAACTTTATGTGGGCATATGTCAAAAGAACTATCATGCAGATGTTGTTATATACAAAGGTATATATGGAGCATATGTTAAAGTGGAATAGAGAAGCTGATCTTACATTTAGGATGTATTTATATTAATGTGCAAATACACAGAATATTATTGTGTCAACATCATAATATCTGTGACTACTTTGTGCATATAGGGCCACATTCTACATTGAAATTAACAAACACATTTTCCAATACAATGTTGGTGTAAAGACAAAGATATTAATTGTACCTATGGTAACATTTTATCCTAGAGGTTGTTTTTTTCCTTTTTGGATGAAATTGCAAGATTCACCTAAGATGTTGTTCATAGTAGAAATTGCATATCTATATATCTATATCTATATCTATATCTATATCTATATTCAGTCAGTGTTAGTGTACCCCTGAATGTGTCTGGAGGGAGTCACCTGCTGAAGCAGGCAGGTTCACTGATGTGGTGAATGTGGGAAACAGAGGGCAGCACAGAGACAGGCAGCTTCTCCTCTCCCCCAGGAAGAGAAACACACCCTCCTTCGGCATGCAGGGCGCCCCAGACAGCTGGGACAGATGGGAAAACCTTGCCTTCTGCCTTAACACATCTCTGCTCCTCCATAAGATGATGTTCACTTGTTCATCTTTCCACCTTTACTGTTCAGCTGTTCACCTTTACTTCAAGGCCTTATTGGTTTCTGCATATTGCTTAATTTTATTTTGAGTATTTCTAATATACATTGAAACATAATCACCCTTGCTATCTGATTTGTTCCACATCCTACACTGGTCAGGTTTGTTTATGATCACACTGGCTTATTATCTTCTAGAGTCCTATTAAACTGGTTTAGAAAGAACACATTTGCCCAAATATTCAGTTAGTAATATTTCATCTGATAAGCCCCAAATAGGCCTTTGGCTCTAAACACATGCTATTCCATACAACTTTCAGAATCAAGCCCAATTTCTCTTCTGTAATGCAAAATGTCATTATGACAGTTGCTACACCACTAGTTATACCCTGATTAAAAAAAAATCCACCAGGCCATTTAAAAAAGTGGCATGAATAGTTTTTTTCTTTAAAAGTTTTCAGGACATTTATGTTTGTCCTTCCTGCTTCAATAGTCCAAACTCCCACAGACCTGAACTAGCTAAGAAAGATCACTTTGTAGCAACCATCTCAATGAAAGTGTGTACATGAAACACATGGAAAACAGCATACAAACCTAGTTTTATAAATATGGAAATAAAATAAATACATAAACCTAAGAACATGTCTAGGAATAAAAAAAGGTGAAAACATGGTATGGAACTATAAGATGGAACATAAATGGAAATCTGAGATGGGTAGTGTCACCTTGTACAGCAGGGAAGAGGTCCTGATTCCTAACCCTGGTATCCCTGCTCTCAAGTGTGGGCAGTGTCCATAGCACCCCTGTGGCTGTCATAACTTAAAAAGAACAGGACCATCACTCCATTTGATTACAGCTGCCTTTCATCTTCTAGAATCTAATGGCATCTTTTCCCATCCATTTACTAACCACAGCTTTATCTAAGAATTTTTATTGATAATATTTGAAAACAGAGTACGCTCATGTGTGCAACTGAAGAAGAATCAAGTTAGGGAGGATAAAAATCTCACAGGTTATTCATTTCTTATCCAGGGCTGATTTGGTGCTCCAGGAGGCATGGAGCTCCCTGGCATTAAATAATCACTTAAAGATTGCTTGAAAGAATAACTAAGTGTCTACACTGTGAAGTCTGTCCAGCAAGTGGGACTAAACAGCTGTGAGCTCTCAGTGGAAACAGTCTGAATTATATACCTAAAGAAATGTGCGCATACCCTGGGCTCTGTAATAGAGATGATGCAACTCAGTCTCTTAGAAATGAACTCTGTCCAATGGCTTGGATTGTGTTTCTAGGCATTTTCCACCCCGATATTCAAGCAGAAAATGAATGAATGAAAAAGACACTTACTCTGTGAAAAGAAAGTAGTCCTTGTTAGGCCTCCGATGAGAGATACTGGAGAGGTAGTTATGTGTATAAAGGAGGAAAAAGCCACCAACTACTATATCTCCATCATTGCACACACTTCATTTTATTCCTTTAAAGCATTCTAAGTGATTGAAAGTACTTACCAAGAGAGGAAGCTGCAGGAAGAAGTAGATATAAATCAAAGGGAACTTTGAAATTGTAGGGGCAGCCAGAAATTTCTCTCCATTGGTAAAAAGAAGGCTGGAGAACACTCATGTATTTCCCAGCAGAGTAAATATTGTAGACAATAGTCACAGAGAGAGACCCACAGCCCCAAAGCTCATGGTTTTATCAGACAGTGAAACTATTGCATGGTACTGTAATGCTGGATATGGATCTGTTTACTTTTGCCAAAATCCAAATGACATACAATACAAAAATTGAACTCTAAGGCAAACCATTGATTTTTATTAGTATAAATTATAAATGCATGATGCTGATTTATGAATTGTGACATAAAAGTAAATATAATGGTGAAGGAGGAAAAGTGGATTTTTGGATAATATCTTTAATTTTGGTAAACTTAAATTGTTCTTAATATAGATTCTATTCATTTTAAGAGAACATATTTCCCAAGTGGTAGTCACTGGCTCTGGGTTACTGATTGTAAGGTGTGATAGTGAAAAAATACACACTGAGTTTCAAAATTTTGCATTAATATATAAAAATCTCAATAATAACTTTATATTTAGTAAATATGAAGGTAAAGTAGGAATTGGGATGTCCCTGTAGTAATGCGCTTTAATGCATTTTACTGCCATATGCAAGGTCAAGGTTTGATCCTTAGAACCACAAAAGGGATGACCCTACAAGTCTCTGAATTGTGCATTTGAAGATGCACCCGCTACACACAGACATATGAAAGTAGAGAAGGGCAGGCATTTCTTCATGCTGAGACAACCACACAAGTTTCTGACCTCCTATATACAAACTCTCGGGACCAGACTATCATCGTGGATTGAATTACAATTTGGGGTCCTGCTGCTGTTTGGGCAGTGATGTCAGTTCCTGGATTATTCTGGTCAGCACTATTTCTTTTCTTTCCTTAAATTCTTTTATTGGTACATTTTAGGTATACAATACATTTACATTTATCATTGGGAACTTGTACCTTTACATGATGTATCTTAGTTCTTATTTTTCCCTCTTCCCCTCCTCTCCCTTCAACCTCTCCATCCCTCCCTATTTACAAAGACTTTGTTTCCATTTTTCCTTTTCTCGTATTTGTTCCTTTCCCTTCTTTCCTTTCCCCTACCCCTTCCACTTCCCCTACCCCTTTGGACCTTTTCTTCCTATTTCTCATTATCAATTATTCATTTTAATCCTTATTTACACTTTCAGTTTCTCACACCAGAGAAACTATTAGGTATTTACACATATTTGTCCTATTTATGTCACTTAAGAGTATCACCTCAATGTGCATCCATTTCACTATAAATGTCTCTAGTTTGTTGTTCTTTATGGCTGAGTAGTACTCCATTTTTTAAAAAAAACACATCTTTATCCATCTCCAGTTGATGGGCACTTGGGCTGTCTCCAAGCTTTAGCTATTACAAACTGAGTTAGCACCAATTCTGTGGCCAGATGTGGAGAAATGAGGAGAGATGAATCCTGGACAGAGGACTATTTTCCTTCTACAATCTAACACCTCATGTGGGGTGAGCTAAGGCTTGCTTACTATATCTTCACTCCTTTTTATACCCCCTTCTTGCTAAAGAAAAATTTGAGATATTCTTATTTGAGAACAAGGGCTGACAAAGGAAAAAACATTTGAAAACTGCTTCACATCTAAATTCACAGAGATTAAATATTTGGTTTCACATCAAATCACACACAGTAATATATTTGTCCACTCGTGACTATATTAAAGGAGAAATTAAACAAACAAAAATGAGTTTTTGTTCTGTTTCTTTTTAAAAAATGAACTGGTAAAGAAGTAGAAATGACAAATAAACATATGAAAAAGTGTTCAACTTCACTGGTCATTCGAGAGATGCAAATGAAAATAATGCTGAGATTCCACCTCACTCCAGAAAGAATGGCTGCTCTCATGAAATCAACCCATAACAAATGCTGGCGGGGCTGTGGGAAAAGAGGAACACTGCTCCACTGCTGGTGGGAGTGTAGACTGGTGCAACCAGTGTGGAAATCAGTATGGAGATATCTCCAAGAACTAGGACTGGAAGTCCCATTTGACCCAGCTATTCCTTTGGGATCTTCCCCAAAGAATTAAAAGAATCATGCCACAGTGATATATGTGCACCAGTGTTCGTAGCAGCACAGTTTGTAATAGCTGAAACTTGGAAACAGCCCAAATGTCCATCAAGTGGAGACTGGATCAAGAAAATGTGGGGTTTTTTTTTAATGGAACACTACTCAGCCATAAAAAATGAGAAATTAGAGACATTTATTACTAAATGGATGCACATTGAGGCCATTCTCTTAAGTGAAATAAAAAGGACACACATGTAAATACCGAATAGTTTCTCTGGTGTGAGAAGCTGAAAGTGTAAATAAGGACTAGAAGGTATAATAGATAATGTGAAATAGATAGAAAAGGAGCAAAGGGGAAGGAGAAGTGGGAGGGGTGGGGGAAAGAAAAGAAGAGAATGGATTTAATATGAGAAAATGAAAAAATGGGAACAAAGTCTTTGTAAATAAGGATAGATGGAGGGGTTGACGGGAGGGCAGGGGAACAGCGAAAAAATAAGAACCAAGAGAGTATGTAAAAGTGCATATCTCCAATGATGAATGTAATTATATTGTACACCTAAAGTGTACCAAGGATATACAAAACAAAGAAGAAGGAGGACCTAAAATATATCATAAATAGAGCGAAAGTTGTGATGCTACCGAATACGTTGTCAACCAAATTCATACTGGAACTACAGTTGAATTTTTTTTGTTTTAACCAAAATAAAATTTTTTCAACAAAAAAATGAAATGGTAAAAAGAATAACAGTGAGAACAGTAAAAAGGTAGATTATTATTTACGTATTTTGGGCTTGAAATATTTTACAAAGATACATACATCTTTAGAGACACATTGCTATGTAGAAATAAAATATACTTTTTTTAGGGGGGTTAAAGTCAAGAAAAACTTGTAGAAAAGAAACATAATTTCATTTTCATTTGATGTAACTTGGAGATTGATTATTTCCCAACCACACTGTTCTTCACACATGATGTGAGGGACCTGCTGAGGACAAGGAAAATGGCACAGGGCTGAGAGTTCCCAACACATTTGCTGACGAAAAAATCAAAGATGGACAGGGGCTGCCCTTCTACAAATGCCAGCAGTGAGAAAACCCATCACTAAGCTGCTGGTAATTAGTTTAGAAAGAGGGTCACAACATTTGTATATACACGGCCAGACAGTCAATATTTAGGTTTGATGATCACATGGCCTCTATTACATCTGCTCCCTCTGAAGTTGTAATGAAAATACAGCCGCAGAAAATAGGCACGGAAATTTGAAACCAGACTTGTCATCATAATGAGAACCCACATCAGGAAAAGAAAAATAGCATGATGTCTTTTCAACAGATAGTGTTACCCTTCTGTGGGAGAACCCAGAGGATATTGTACATCACAGAAAATCCAATGTCCTACCGGGCCTCAGAGAAGAAATTGAAAATGCACATGTAGCAATGTCAATGACCAAGGGTACCTCAGGACCATTTCACTGTAATAATAAATGTCTGGAAGCTCTTTGAGAGCCTCTTGTATTTGCAGAGGTCAAAGGTAACTCATATTAATCTCATGATGTCTGAATAAATGTAGTATTAAAGTATTTATACAAGTTGTTCTTTGCTAAATTGTGCATATGTTTTTGGTGGACTCTGTATATTATATATAGGATATATATGGTGTGATAAAACTATAATGAAAGCTTACATTTTAAAAATTACAGTAAAAGCCACTTTGCTTTAATTTCCCCCGAATGCTCCATCACACTTGAAACACACTTACCTCATTGTTCTTCCCTCTTTCTGAAAGAGTCTCAGAAGGTCTGTTTTACGAATGTCTTTAGTTGTACTGACCTGACTGCCTCAATGTCCTGAATTGATTCAAAATGTTTATCTTTCATAGCTACTTTTACTTTCAGTAAGAGTCAGAATTGAAATGGTGCCCTTTGGTGGATTAGAGGATAGAGCAATGTTTTTATGAGCCTGCATTTCCACTGGACTACATTAAGCAGTAACATTCATTTTATTTTTGACCACTCCTTGTAATGACACTCAGAATAGAAGACTTCGAGAACTGCTCTGAAAGTGGCAAGATTCATGGCATGTATGTTTGAATGAAGAGAACGTATTTTAGGTGGATAGATGTCCTGACCCGCGGGTAAGTCAACGGAGACCCTAGAGGGGGAGTGAGAATGACAAGGGACAAGAGACATGAGAGATGGAGACAAGACAGTTTTCTGATCAAGTCTCGTTTATTGCAGAAGCTGCTACAGCATATATACCTTAGGGCTAGAGGGAAGGAGCAAGGGGAGGGTACTGGGGCTACTTCCTTGTTGCCGGGTAGACTTGTAGCAGGCCCAGATATGCCTGTAAAAGGCACTCAAGAGTTCTAGCGGGGGGGGGGCAAGGCCCCCCACAGATAGATAGCAATATGTCTGTTATGCTAAAGATTGTTTTAATTTGAACATTCACTGCGTATTTCAACCACAGCTCATATACATAATGAGTAATTAGAGTGAACAGGGGAGTAAAAATGGAGAGATGGTGGTCAATTCTTTGTGGTGACAAAAATGAGTCATGTCCAGTAATGGTGGGAATCAGGTAG
Organism: Heterocephalus glaber; assembly: GCF_000247695.1. Next base: position 8,055,003 of record NW_004624821.1, on the reverse strand, counting down.
AAGATAACATTCCAGGATGAACAAGTCCTGTGTGTCATGAAAATGCAACATGTTTAGAAATTTGTGCTTCAGAAGTAGACACATCTAAGTTTATAATCTAGCTATGTCATATTTTATTTATGAATTTCTCTCTATTACTAAAACTTAGAGAAATGCAGGTGTCATCATTTGGAATGAGGTAGCTAAACTAATGCCTAAGATAAACTTTGTGTTGGATTTTAAATATTCCTTCTATGTAATATGAATGTATTCATAATTAACACAATAGTCCTTTTTTTCTTTCAGGTACCTTAAGGTTAAAGAATTGAGTTAATTTTACTACTTATTATGACATATTGACATCATTTATCTGTACAGTGTATTGAATTATTAATTATTATTGAATTATTAGTTATTGAACTGTAGCTTAGAAGTATCTCACATACACTAGTGTGCAATGAGGGATATTGCTGCTCAGAGAGATTATTAATAAAGTGCAGGATTGAAGTACTATTTTACTAGTACATCAGATGGAGACAAGGAAATTTTTCAAACTCTTTTTTCTATATTTTATGATGCTTGCTGCTACTCAGGATCATGGAACACATGTGACAGCACCAGCACTGTGACCTGGTTACTGTGTCTTTTCTGGGTAACATATTTTGGAGTAAGGCTTGTTCCATGAAAGTGCCAATTGCTCCAAGACATCCCACCTAATCTTACATGGACTCTATCCTGGCCTGGATAGACTCGTGACAGAGAGTGGTAGAGGATAAGGTACATGTCAGGACTGATGTATCCACATTGTCCAAATATCTTACCAAAAAGAATTAAAATGATTACAGTTAGCTGTTCTCCAGGAAACACCGGAATATGTGAGTCTCTGAGCTTCTAGAGCAAGTGAGAAGGAAAACGGCTTTTATATCCAACCAAGAGTAAATAAATTTTTAAAATTTGAAAGTGACTTCAATTAGGTGAAAAATGTCTATGTGCCATATATATCAGGTTATCCTAGGATTTGCGAGTCAGAAGGAAAGATTGAATAATAAAGGAAATTAATACCCAATAGAATGATTTTCATTTCTCTCAAAAAGTTGGCATACAAATATTTTCTTTTTATAGGTATGAATGATAAGACCCAACGGCCCTTTACCATTGAACTAAATCTCCAACCATGGTCTGTCTTTTTTTTTTAAATTTTGAGACAAAATTTCACTCTGTTGCCCATGTTGGTATCCAACATGTGATCCTCTTCCCCCAGCATCACAACAGGCTGTGCCTGCAGGCCTGCACCTCCATGTATAGAAGAACACATTGTTCATGTGCGGTAAGAACCAAAGTCTGAATTTTGGCATTGGGAGAGAAGAGAATGCCCTCTGCTTTTCAGAGCAGTCTGAAAGAACATGTGCACAGGCTTTGGATAGGTCAGTCTCATAGGGCTTTTTTTTTTGGAAATTGTAACTGATGTGTCTGGAATTGTTCAAGACTGGAATTTAGTTCTTTCTGCTTGGTCAGCTCTTCCTGCTTTGACTCAGGCAGAGGAAGGTGGATGGAGATGAGTTCTTCACAATGAATTTTCCAAAAAGAAGGGACCTAGACTGTTTCTTAAAATGACATCTATTGTGCATAGATGGACAATTTTATTCTCTTGGCCAGAATCTACTAATGTTGCCAAGATTCATTCATGAATCTGAGCTCATGGCAAGATTCCCCAGAACTCTCTGATGATTATTGTGCTACAGATTGAAACACAGCTTCTTAAAATTTATAATGATTGGATCCAAGCCAAATTAAATACACACTGAAGAGAGATGTGGATTCTCTTTGGTTTTTCTTCTTAGACAAGATATGCTGTGAAAATATAATTAAATACTTAATTTAATTCAAAGAGTGTGCTTACATTTTGACAAAGAGAAAATAGAGATGAGTTAAAGAGTTGTTGATAAATTGCTGAGAAAGGTGAAACGTCCCACAGATGAATCAGGGAGTGCTTGGCAGGGTTTAGCAGAAAAGAAGGACAAAGGTACTTCTCTAGGTATAGGCAAAGGATGAGAGTAATTGTTTCAAAAATATTAATGAGTTAAAAATTTGAGATATTACAATTAAACCTTTTAAAAATTATAATAAAAATTAAATTTCTCCATTTCTCTACTTTACTTTTTGTGCGGTCCTTGCCTCCATAATTCCATTCATTTACCCATAGACCTCTCCCATTGTGTTGTCTTTAACACTGTCTCTTCCCTCCACCCACCCATCCTTTAATCCATCAGAACCCTCATCCATCCAGTTTCTCCTTTCATTTAAAAAATGATTTTTGCTGCATATGCAAACTTAAAATCCAACAAGGGTGGCACTACGAAGAAATACTGTTCATCAAGGTATTCACGATGTATGCAAATAGATTAAATTCAAATATGCTCAATGTTTTCTTATAAAAAATCACACCAGGGGCTGGGGATGTAGCTCAGTGGTTCCGGTGCCTACCTCTCAAGCAGAAGGACCTGAGTTCAATGCCCGGTACCAAAAAAAAAAAAAAAAAAAGCACACCATGAACAATTAAGTCTTTATTACTTGGTAATCAGTGTTACATATTATTTATAAAATCTCTAAGTTTAAAAGTGCTAAAAAATGTATCACAAAGCAAGTAAAGCTTAATGGTTAACTGATTAAAATTTTGAGGAATACACAAGCATCTGGTGATCTTTATAATGGTAATGAAAATCACAAAGAAAGTACAAAGATGGAGTAAATAAGAAAAAATGTTTGTCATAAGATCACATGCATCAAAAATCTAAGGGATTCATCAAACACAAGTATAGAGCCAAAAACTTTAGTCATTTGTTTCAATAAATAATTACTCCTTTTAAAATATTGAGTACATTAAAGTATGGTACTTAAAATCATTTCTTTTTGGATTAACAACATTGTTTTTGAAAATTTGGCAATAAATATATACTTGATCTTAGCTAAAAGGCCGAGAAGCGACGGCAATAAATATAAAGAGAAAAAAATTTGTGTGTATTTCATGTGTGTGTAAGAAATGCAAGTCAAGATAAAGATACATTGACAAAAGTCTCACATTTTATAAGAATATTTAAATAAGATAAATAAAAAACCTAGGCAACCACCGCTATAAAAATTCACTATAAGGCTGGGATGTAGCTCAGTGGTGCCACCTGCAGCCTTGCAAGTGCAAGGTACTGAGTTCAATCCCTGGTACCAAAAAAAAAAAAAAAAAAAAAAAAAAATTCACTATACAATTCTACAGATTTATCCTTAATTTCACACATAAGTTCAAACCATTGCCATTTTAAATACAAGAGTATTTAATATCACATTTTATCAACCAATCAGGATTCTGAAGGCAACAAGAGAGGGAAATTCTACAAAATAGGGATTCAGAAATATTGACAAACAAGCATGAGAAAGGAAATACAAACCCAGACATCAAAATAAAGTTTAATCAACATATTTAAGACACACTAATTCTTAAATAAGAAAAAAAACCATAATGAAATTCTATAGGAAATTCTGAAATACAATGATCGGTGACAAAATTTACCATATAAATAATTAATAAAAATGATTGAGACAAGTGGACAGCAAGATAAAAGCAATTATTACAATCAAACTTAAGCAAAAATATATGAAGCAAAAATTTTTCAGAATAAAATAGAAAGTGAAAAGGTGATTAATACAGATGTTGGTAATATTAAGACTATTACAAAAAAAACTAAAAGTCAGTAGATTATTGGAGTAGATCCCATGTTTTAATCTAATAACTAATTAAAAATGTGACAAATTTTTCGTGGAGGGACTATATATTTCAGGAAGAATGTATTTTTTAAAATTAATTAAATTTCTTTTTACCGGAAAGTGTTTTTTCTCTGAACCCATGCAGAGGATTCCTGTCTGGTCTAAAAAATCATATAACACTTGGGGACAAAGATGCAGCCCAGCAGCCCTGCACCAAAGGCCAAGATGGAGAAGACCTCCATGGCCACCATGACCTTCCCCTTGGTGCTGTGGTACACAGGGAGGAACGTGACCCACACATTGCAGAACACCAGCATGCTGAAGGTCAGGAACTTGGCTTCATTGAAGGTGTCAGGCAGGTTCCTGGACAGGAAAGCCACAGTGAAGCTCACTAGGGCCAGGGAGCCCAGGTATCCCAGGGCACAGTAGAAGGCAGTGAGTGAGCCCTTGTTGCACATGATGATGATGTGGCCATGTTCAGAGTGAGCATCTGTGTCAATGTAGGGTGGATTTGTTCCCATCCAGACTCCACAGAGAATTAGTTGGATCAGGGAGCATATTCTTTTTTTTTTTTGGTATTGGGGATCGAAATCGGGTCCTTGTGCTTGTGAGGCAGGCGGCAGAACCACTGAGCTAAATCCCTGGCCCTGGATCAGGGGGCAAATGAGAATGATGTAGTTAGGTGCCCTTGATACCACCAACTACCTCATTCTTCTGCCTGGAGCAGTGACCTTGAAGGCCACAACCACAGTGATAGTTTTGGCCAGGACAGAGGAAACAGCCACAGTGAACACAACTGCAAATGTGTTCTGCTGGAGGATGCAGGTGGCTGTGTTGGGATGGACAATGAAGAGTAAGAAGCAGAGGAAACAGAAGGTGAGGGAGATGATCAGGGTGTAAATGAGAGCCCTTGACAGTGGGAGTGTCTTGGTGCTTCACAAAGACCCCAAGAACAGCAGCTGTGAGGACAGTGAGACTCAGGTTGATTCTAGCCAGCTCGTCCTCATGGGGTTTTCATGAACCAGGAAAGTCACAGATTTTGGAAGCAGCGGTTTTATTAAATTGTGGCATACTGATGATTAGGATACTTCACACATTGCTCCGTATCTACTGAGAATGTCAAATTGGTATTAGTTCATTATTTCTCCTCCCTTTACTCACCCATTCACAGAAATTCACAGAATTTCTTGAGTCAAACTATCCTTTTTAGTTTCTTTTTCTTCTTTGTTCTTCATTTCTTCCTCTTTTGAGGCCCGATTTCTGAATTCAGGACTTTCTTACTGAGCTGCATCCCAAACCCTTTAAATAATTCCTAAATTTTGCAGTACAGTCTTATTCAGTCACAACATTGCCCAGGCTGCACTCAAATTTGTGATCCTTTTGCCTCAGCCTCCCATGGTGCTGAGATTCCAGTTCTGTATCAACATGCCCAGTGTTCACTAAATTTTCTAGACACCAAACCAAAGAATCTTATATTCATGGTATCTCCCAATTGATATGGCCCTTTTTTTTTATAGTTCCGTATTTTCAAAAAGCAAGAAAATACCTGCCTCTCTATAGCAAACTTCTGCAAGTTACGCTTTGTAGATTAAGTGAATGAACAACCGCTCAAGAAACCCAAGTAATTTGCTATGTTCCACGGTTATGGTGAATATTACAAAATGGCAATTAGGATATGTCCTCCCACCCAATGAAAGGTTGTAGCTTTCATGAAAAAAACATATTGGAATACTATCTGAAACTCTAATATGATGCCCACTGTGAGAGGCAGGCACACACAGATACTTAATACCCTCTGATGATAGTTCTAAAAATCCTGAAGCAATCGAATTGAAAAATAAGACTACTGTGGCAAAAAGTACATTGGAATTTTTAAGTGTTAATTTAAACAATATCATCTATAAATGGCCTAATGATTGAGCTTCAGAGATAGGTTATTTTTCACCTTAATTTATATTCCAACACCACTAGCTTTAATTATTTTCTTGGGTTTTATACTTACACTCTAAAACCATAGGAAAATTGTCTCAGGTCTATTCTTCTTTCCCAGTACATGATTAATTTTATACATGTTTCTGAGGGTATTGTATCAGCTGGGACATGTAGCATAATGTCTGGTAAAGGAGTCACAAGGAAAATTGTACTCTGATTTTTGCTTTCAAAATTTAACCACAAAATGTGTGGTTTGCTTTAGGGCTGTATAAATGTCATTCATGGGATATAAATAGTTTCTTCTTATTCTTAACTTATTAAATGTTGTTTTTTATTTGTAAATTATAGATAGGATTTCAACTTTATTATATTTTTCTTCATTCATTGCTATTATTTCTCTCTTCCCAAAAGTAGTGCACTAAATTATATTTCATGAACTAAATTTGGGCATGGATTCCCTCCTTAGAATATATTTCAATTTGGAATAGAATACACCAAGTTAGTTCCTCAAGGAAAGTGGGCTGTAAATTTAGCTTCTTTTAATGAATTGTCAGCTGTGGGTAACATAATATAGCTTTTCTCACTCTTTTTAAAAATATTAATTTGTACATGTTTGCAATACATAATGAATTCATTCACTGTAGGAAATTTGTTCATATATGTAACACATTTGCTTCTTTTATCCTCTCCCTCTCATTTTTCTTTTATTGTACCAACATCCAATACATTTATTTATCTTATAAATCCTTGTACAGTTACTTATTGTATATACAGATTGATGATCAGACTAATAGGCCAGAAAACATACAAGACAATTATACTAAATCAAGGAACACTTTCTGATACATTCCCCATGCTGAATTACAATAACCTTAATTTTCTCTCCCTTTTCCTCTTCATTAATTTTTATTCCTTTTTTGTATATTGAGGTTTATTTGTTTGTTTTTTTTTTGGTACTGGGGATCGAACTCAGGACCTTGTACTTGCCAGGCAGGTGTGGTGCCACTGAGCTACATACCCGGCCTAATATATTGAGTTTTTCATAGAAGAAAAACTGCAGTATCTATGCTCATGTTTCAGACTTACTTCACTTAACATTATGGTCACAAGGGGCATCCATTTTCCTACAAATGACTCTATTTATCATTTTTTATGGTAGAGTAGTTCTCCATTGTGTACAAATACTATATTTTCTTTAGGTTTCTTCTTAACATAAATTATTTTATCACTTTTCATTTTCTCTGAAGGAGTTTAAGTAAATCAGCATTAGCATGCTGTTGAATGGTTGGATACCCTTATACCATCCATAGCATATACATGAAGGAGTTAGCATTCTGTTGAGATACCTGTCTGCCTATGTTCATTGTGCACTGGTACATTTTTTCACATTGGAATCCTTATAGCATATATGTTTAGTATATTTTATTAGTGCCTATTAATTTTATGAAATATTGGGATTCAATGTGGTATTTTTCTATATAATATATA
>NW_004624821.1:7972551-8025903 GCF_000247695.1 Heterocephalus glaber | reverse complement strand
GTTCCATCTCATTTCCCTTTGGGGTTGCTGTAGGTGATCTGGAAGTCTGGTTTTGAGACTTATTTACATGTTTTCTCATTTTGACTGGGGAGGGGGGCTGTTAGCTCCTGCACAGATTACCTCTTCTGAGCTGGGAAAGGTGGTACAGGGGCCGGGATCAGTGGTACGTATGGTGACTCAAAAGCCCTTTCCTGTGGGCTGGGAGCAATGGGAGGGATGGTGACCGGGAAACCCTTTCCTCTGGACCAGGAGCAGTGGGAAGGCGGCTCAGAAGCCTGTATCTCTGGGCCGGGAGCAGCGGGACTCATTACCTTTGTCTGTTGGTCTGGTGTCCTCTGCATCTTTGTAGTGTGGAACCAGGTGGCTGCCTGCCTGCAGCGGGGTGATTGGGCACCTTCCCCCCTTTCACATTTTCCCTTTCCTTTTGAACAGTTTCTTCCTATTTCATATTATCTGTTTTACGGTTTAGTCCTTATTTACCCTTTCAGTTTCTCACTCTAGAGGTGCAAGTGATATTTACATATATGTGTACAATTTACTTTAATGAAGTGTATAGTCTCAAGTAACATCCATTTAACTATAAATGTTTCAAATTTATCTTTATGTCTGTGTAGTACTCCATTTTATTAAAAACACCTCTTTTTCATCCATTCATCAGTTGATGGACCTTTGGGTTGTTTCCAAGATTTATCTATTACAAACTGTCACTATAAACATGGGTGCACATATAACATTGTTGTATGGTGCTTTTAATTCTTTTAGGAAAATACCAAGGAGGGGAATAGCTGGGTCAAATGGGAGCTCTAATCCTAATTTTTTAAGCAATATCCACACTGATTTCCACGATAGTTGCACCATTCTTCACTCTCACCAACAGTGGAGAAAGATTTCTTTTTCTCCACTGCCTTGCCAACATTTGCTGTTGGTTAATTTCTTGATAATAGCCATTCTTTCTGAATTGAGGTGGAATCTTAGCTTTGTTTTAACTTGCAATTTTCAGATAATCAGCAATGTTGAACATTTTTTCATATTTTTTTGCCATGTCTACTTCATCTGAAAAGTATCCTTCACTTCAAATATCCATTTTTGGATTGTGTCTCTAAATTTTGAGGGTCTGATTCTTTCAGTTCTTTGTACATTCTAGATATTAGTATTTGATCTGTGTGGCTACTTCACTAGCATTTTTCTTAATTAGACCTTTCATTTTAGGTGACCTAATTTCGTTAAGTTCTGTGTATATTCTATATATTATTCTCCTGCCTGAGGAATAACAGGAAAGAATGTTTACCCATTCTGTAGGTGGTCTCTTCACTATTCTAATTGATTCCTCTGCTGTGCAGAATCTTTTCAATTCACTGAAATTCCATTTATTGATTCTTATTGTTATTTCTTCTGTAATTGTGATTCTGTTTAAGAAATCCTGTCCTACAACTATGGCTTCAAGTATTTTGCCTATTTATCTTCCAGTATGTTTAATGTTTTTGTTTTAATGTTTAGATTTTTGATTCATTCTCATTTTAGTTTACTGTATAGTAAGAGACATGGGTCCAGTTTCAATCTTCTGTAAACAGTTATCCAGTTTTCCTAACACCATATATTGTATAGACTACCTTACTTCCCCTATATGCTTTTTTTCTAGAAGTCAGTGAGTGAGCCCTTGTTGCACAGGATGATAATGTGGCCATGTTCAGAGTGTGCATCTGTGTCAATGTAGGGTGGATTTGTCCCCATCAAGATTCCACAAACAGTGAGTTGTGTCCTAGAGTCGATAGGCGTGTTATAGTTATGTTCTATATTGGAGGCTAGACCATAGCCAGATTTGATTTATGCAATATAATTCAATACATTAACTTCTTGGAAAATAGATATAAATTAATAACTAACGAAAAATAGAATAAAACTGAACACCTTTTGATAATTTAGAAATAAAAATGACAATAATGATTCTTACTAAATTAGAATCATCATGCTAGTGTTTTGCAGCATGTGGTTCACCTCCCTCCCTGTGTAACTCAGCACCAAGGTGAAAGTCATGGTATCCAGGGAGGTCTTCTCCATCTTGGCTGCCAGCACAGGGCTGCTATCTTTGATCTAAAGTGTTACATTCTTTTGTTAAGACCCAAAAGAAATTCTCTACCAAAGATCCTTGCAGTTAGGTTCCAGTACCCTGCCCAGTATATGATACTGTCCTGAGAATTAAATAAATGAAGAGACACAACTAAGAAAGAAATCGGGGTGCCAGGATGACCAATGCTGGTGCAACTGACTAAGGCACTGGTCAGTCCCAAGCACTGAATTTTATTGGCAATCAATTGGGGTAAAGGCATGCTACATTCAGTTTCTATGGAAATTAATGTAAACAAGGCTCAAAAAGTACAATACAAAGCATTCTTGAATTAGTGTACCTAACAGACAAAATATATGGATGTAATTAGAATATTGTCCTTCTAGTCAGAAGATTTTAGTTGTGGGAATGGGATATGGGTACAAGTTACTCTGACCTCGGCTCATAGGCTTCAGCTAGACTCAATTCTATAAACAAACCAATTGTGGGTTAATTCTTTACAGTCTACTTTGGGACATAATTGATATTACAGTCCTCTGCATCCTCTGTATGGATTTAGAGATGAAATACATTGTGGGAGAAAGAAGTTTTCTAAAATTTAAAACATTCTTTTGGTAAAATACATAAATATTCTGAGAAAATTCTTCATGATTTAACCCATCAAATATTAGATCTCAGTAGGGAATTTACTTGAAGAAACAATGGGCAATTAATTCTTAGTTACTACCACTTGTAACAATTGACTTTTCAATTTGAAATTTAATCTGGACATATCCCTATTAATTCTACTACAATCAATCTTATTTTACGACTCAGTTCTGTCATATTATTCATTTGGATTTCATCATCCTCTTGGCTTTCAAGTTTTACTAACTTGAATACACTGTTATGTATAGATCAATATTCCTTAATCCTACAATATATTTCATTGTTTTTCTCTTCTCAAGAAATGCTGTGTGCTTTTAATATGGTTGTAATAGTATTATTTGTTATTTACTTTCTTTTTTCACATTTGCCTTTTCCAATATTATTGAGAGTGTTTAGTATTGGGATATTCATGTTTTCAGGGTCTAACTTCCTTGCAGTATGTGCATTGATGTGGATGTAAGGGGGTCTGTTGTTGTTTTCCCATTCTACATGGCAGACTGGGCTTGCAGGTAGGGTCTGGTTTTCTGAGTGCAACCAAAAGGAGTAAGACCTTTTGTTTCATTTTTCTTTCTTCCTCTTGTTGGGCTTCACAATCTTGCTTAGCAAACACTTTTATGGCAATATCAAGCAACTGAGTAGCATTCATACTAGTGAACTCTTCAAGTTTTTGGAGCTTGTGGCAAATTTCAGGAGCAGACTGGGCTACAAAGGGAGCATTGAGCATGTGTTGATTTTCATGGGCCTCTGGGTTGAGGAGTGTGAAGATTTGGAATACCTTGCAGAGTTGTTTGTAGAAATCTCATTGGGTTCTTTAATCACTGAGGAGGTTTTTTACATATTTGTTGGCTTTTTGGCTCCTCAGTACGACTTGAGAGAGGTCTGTCCTTCAGGAGTGTAAAAGTCTTGTGAAAGCTTGGCATCAGGAACACTTGCTCTTGTCCATTCTTTTGGTTATTTACCAGCAGAATCCAGGCCTTGGATATATTTTCTGGCTTTGGTTAGGATTCTGTGCCTTTCTTCAGTGTTGAACAGGGTAAAAAGCAGCTGACAGCAGTCATCCCAGATTGACCAATGGGTCTGAAAAATGGACTCTATGAGGTTGGTAAATGCTTACTTTCTCTAAGTAAGATGGAGTGTGCTGTTTGGGCTTCAGAAGGTCAGGTGTGGTAAAAGGCTAGTAATAAAGAGTGGTCATCTGGGCTGGACAGTGCCATTTTCCAGGGTGGTGGGTGGAAGTCGTGTTTTGCAGCTCAGGAGCTGGACAGTTGAGGATTGAGCTGACTGCAAGCAGTTGATGAGAGGTATCTCAGGAGAAGCAATCTCTTTACTGTGTGGGATGGTGGAGTGACTGGAGGCTGGAGATAGAAGAGTCAGATAAAGAAGAGAGCTTGCTGGAGAGGGAGGTGGGCCTGTTGGAGGATTCAGAAATAGAATGGATGCTTGGACAGGTGACAGGTTGGAAGATAAACTAGCAGGTGGGCTGGTGGCAGGGAGTTTGAAAGTGGCTGGCTCTCAGGAATAACCAGAGCTGGTGTGGTGGCTCAAGTACCTAAGGTAGTGGTAGAGACTCTTCTTCTGATGGACCCTGATGAATTGCCTTTTTCAGGGTCTTGGAGAGGTGGTCACAGCTTTGGGCTATGAAAACCTGACTCTGTCACTTCCTAATAACCCATAATCAGACCCAGGGTGGCAAGGTTTAGCCAATTTCTAACCAAAACTTGATATAGGGTAACTGATCAGGGTGTCCAGGCTTGTCTGTAACAACATTGCAGACTTCATAGATGCTGGGGACACCTAGGATCCCCTCTGATAGTCATCCAGTGTTGAATGCAAGGCATTCAACCTCACAAAGCGTCCTAAGGTTGGAGGACTTCATCTTTATACTATAATCTCCATTAAATTATTTCTTGAAATTGATCAGTATGCAATCTAAAACAGTGGGTTTACTATGGTTGTTACTGATGGTGCATGTAGAGTCCTTAAATGGTGGCACGACAGACAAAGGATGGGAGTGCCCAACAGAGACCATTCAAATGCTTGCTTGGCCCCTTCCATGGGAGAATTTAGGCAAATTTTGGCTGAAGGTGCATCCATGATCCTGGGCCTGGTCAAACTCTTATTACAGGAGATGAGTCACCGTTATGCCATATACTGTAACCATGGAATCATAGGTTAGGGCAAACTCAGAATCCATACCAAAGCCATGGAATCACAGCTGGTCATCACAAGCCTCAATCCAGGCACCTTCACTCACACAATCAGGCACTCATTCAAAGTTTAAACATTCATTCCCTTCTTAGGGAGATCCTTGACTGAAGTCTCTGAACTAAAATTATGGAAGGCAATCAAGATTCCCTTCTGTCCACTGGGACAAGCCTGAATGGTCTGAACTGGACCCCAGAGCCTAACATTATTCTGAAGGCCTGAAGTCCACCTCTTTTCCTGAGTCTAGTCAGGAGAACCAAGCATAAGCATCAGTCACCCTTGCCCAATGAAGGAGGAACTGCCAAACAGACTGGTGGCACAGAGTCTTATTCTTCAGAGACTCCAAGCTGGTGGCTCAAAGATGCACAGCAACTGGCTTCATGGTCAGGGAACCAAATGTTGTGGCAAAGTGAGACACCTCAGCATTACAGCCAAGTGCTACAGCTCTGGGTTATAGTATGATGACAGGAGAAACCGAAAGACACTGGAAGGGGTGGAGAAAAACTGAGCTTTATTAAATAGGCTGGTCCAGAGTAGTTGAAGTGCTCCAAATTCTGAGCTCCGAACACAAATGGGATCAACCTTATATGGAGATCTACTGGGTAGGGGAATGAGCTCACCTGCCGGGTGAGCATGCTCATTGAAGTGGATGGGCAGAATTAACAGAACATTCTTGCAACCTTAGAAACATATTGCTGCATGTACAGTTACATTGTTTGAACAGAGTACTTTTATACATGGGGCAGGAACATCATGCAGCACAATTAGTTACATTTCTTTAACAGAACATTTTATGGCAAAAATGTGGTGGGGTCCAAAGGCAAAACTTTGCCCTGTTGTGCAGTATTTTATTAGAAGTTTGAGCTTTTATTTACTTTAGTTTGAACTCACTAGGAATTTTCAAAATGAAACAATTGAAAAAGAGCTTCCAGGGCTGGGGATTTAGCTCAGTGGTGCTACTGCCGGCCTCACAAGTGCAAGGTCCTGAGTTCAATCTCCAGTACAAAAAAAAAGAACTTCCATTTTGAAAAAAATTGCTTATTTTTATTATTGTAATTGTTATTGCATTTTGATTTTTTTACTCTAATTGTTTCTAGGGTAGATCACTTAGTGGTTGAAATTATTTGAGCTATCTCATTTTGTTTTCTTTTCTTTATCTCTTACTCTCCCCTATAGTTTTTGGTAAATTCCTTATTATTACATTCCAATTTGCCAGTTTTCTCATTACTATGCTCAGTATTGGATGCCGGGTGTTTATCATGCATTTGATGTGTATAATTTATTTCAGTCAGGATGTTTTTTGTTTTTTTAAAACTAATTTATCATATTTATTTTTGATTTTCCAAAAGTTTTTATTTTGCCAGGTTTTTCTTATTATATAGTAATATCACCAATATTTTGCTTCTTTGAATATCAGAAATGTACTTCATATAAAATTCACCTTGAAAATAACCTATTGTTTCTGCTTCATATTTTGTGAATTTATGTATCTGGAATTGATCAATTGTGTTTATTGTTACTACTTTTCTTCATATATCCTGAAATTTATTTTTTACTTTTTTGAGTTAAAGGATTTTTTCCTTCCTCTTATAACTGTTCTTTTATCTAGCAGTTTTGTGCCAACCTGCTGCAGGCTCAGAAAATCCCAGCACAGAACTGGAACAGGTGTATGATCAGTATAATTTTTAAAATTCTAAACCTGGTCCAGAGTATCAAAAGACTTAGGCTTCTTATCAAAATTTCCATTGTTACATCTCATCACACATTAATCTTTATACTCTTCCATTAGTATGCATAATGCAGAATACAGCTCTAAGAACAAATTTCTACCTAGGAAAGTGAAATAAGGATTGTAGACCCCAATTAGAAAGTGTGACAATAAGACATCAGTTACATTGAAAAATTTCTTGGGTTCATATGAATTTAAAAACCATGCATTCATTTTTTAGTATGTGTTTGCAGTACACAATGATCACATTCATCATGGGAAATGTGTACATGTACACAACAGATCTTAAATCATTTTTGTCCCCTTCCCTTTCCCCCTCTAAAGCTTCTTCACCTCCTCATTTGCAAAAGCTTTACTTGCAGTTCTTCTTCAACTCTTTTCCCTTTAAATCATTTTTTCTGTCTTCCCTCCTCCTTCTTCCTCATGTCTCCTTCTGCTTCCCATTTGAACAAGTATTTTTTTCTAAAAGTTCTACTTCCTAATATCTGTCCTCTATTTTTAAACATTGGTAGGGAAGAAGCATTTGGGTCTTATAACAATTCTCTTGGGAGCATTTTACCCAGGTTAGGATGGAAATTATAAATCATCTCATAATTTCAAAAAAAGAGTAAGTGTTCTACATACTATTTTATCTGTATTTTAAAGCACTCACAACATCTTCTTAGCTATTATTATTGCTTCAAAATTTCATTCCAAACATCACCCCATATGAACCACAGAATTTTGGGGCAAATATTATGACTGAGGAGGGAGAAAATAATGTTCTATGATCTGCCTGTGTTCTCTGACTTTTGTGTTACATGAGCAATGACTATACCTGGATTCCTTTGCAGCCATTCCTAGGGGCTATTTTCCCAAAGTATTAAAAACTGGGTGACTGGAAACAGCAGAATTATATTTTCTCTGACTACTGTACTTCAGGCATGTCTCATCAAGTTTTCTCTGGTTCCTCCATATTTTTAGCTCGTCATGCTGACCAGCAGTCCTTGAATGCAGCTATATCTGTCCAGTTTTTGTCCTTGCTATCACCTGTTTTCCCCTCTTCTGATGAAAACACCATTTAGACTGGACTGGGATCTACTCTGGTGGCCATAACATGAGTACATCAGTCAATACTATTTTCAAATCAGGTCACTTTCATAAGTTCTAGCATTTCAGGCTTCCAGATATGTTTTGGAGTCATATTATTTCTTTCATAAAAAGAATCTGTCTTCAAGTTAGAAAAGATGAGATTGGTTAAACTTGGGTGATGTTCTCAAAATCCACAAAGCCTTGATCACCTATGCTATTATGTATAAGAGTGCAGTGTATACAACTTGGCAATGTGTAATTAAATACATGTGTAAGCTCTTTTGAGGATCAATACTTCAAATCAAATCTGGAGACTTGAACATGAGAATAAAGTGCATTTCTATGTAGACACAACTCCTAGATCTTCAATTTGTCTTACATTTATATAATTCCTATCCTAATTATACCTATATAATAAATCAAATAGATTCAATAGATTATCTTAATATTTACTAAATTTAAAAAGTATTATGGACATATTTTACTTTCTCCTCTCTCTCTCTCTCTCTCTCTCTCTCTCTCTGGAGACATGATCTATCTATGTTGTTCAGACACATGTTAAGTTCATTATATAGCCCAGGTTGGGCTTGAACTCTTGATGATCCACCTGCCTCATCCTTTTAAGTGCTGAAATGACAGGTATGCACTATAACACCCAGCATATACATTCATTTTTACACAAAATTTTGTACCTCATTTTGTATATTTCATTGAAGATATAACTTTGTTTTGATTAGCCATATTACCAATGAGGCCAATGACTACATATTGGAGATATATGTTTTTCTTAAAATAATAGACATTATTTCAAAAAACAGATTTAGTTTTTAAGAAATAAGGGACATATACAGAATGCTTTCTTTCCTCTCATCTACCCCACAATCACATTACATCTATTATTTATACATAGCAATCCATAAACCAATATTTATATTAATAAAATTATCATTCATATTGATTAAATTTTTCCTTGTACTTTATTCATGTTTTAACAAATGTAAAAGAATATTTTTCCAGACTTACAGCATGGTTTCTTTGCACTGACGGTCCTCTGAGCTACTGATCACAGATGACCTACCTGTGGGACAATCATTCTCAATATTTTGGTTGACATGAAACACAGAAGTGCTCCCAAACTTTTTCCTTTCTTGGAAAAATGTTAGAGAAGAGAGGAATTTCCCTCTAAGTCTCTGTTCTAGCAAAATCATAAATAATGTAGATCACATATATCAATTGCAGTGTGTTGGTGTAGAAATGAATCTTGAGATATAAATACTTGTGAGAATAGCAGAGTTTTTAAAAAGCAAGAGTAGGGCCAGGGATTTAGCTCAGTGGTTCCGCTGCCTACCTCAAAAGTGCAAGGACCTGAGTTCAATCCCTGGTACCACCCCCCCCCCAAAAACAACAACAACAAAAAACCAAGAGTAGAGAAGGAATTTCAACATAATGACTCAGAAGTTGTTTTTAATTTTCTCCTTGGTATTGAGTCACTGATTTGGAAGTTCCTCAATTCATTGTAATTAGCTGCTGTTCTTGCAAATTTAAACATGCGGCTATCAGTGTTTCAGCACCTGTGATTGAGATGCAGACATGCATGGACTATACCAGGAATGTTCTCTGACTCAAGTTGACTCTCTGAGTATGTGAGGCTGCATCTATATCATCTTGAACTTTTGAGGGAGGGTATGATGCACTAATGTTCCTGTCTAAACCTGGACCCTTTGAGACCATTTCACAAATAAACTTATATTGAATCTTCCATTGTAATCCATTTGCTTCACCCTGAATGGCATTCATGCAAATTGATTATTGATACAGACTTGAGACTAAATCTGTCTGAGAAGAGGTGGCCTCTCATGCCTTGCTACCAGGAGATGTTTATGAAATCGTGGTCCATGGAGATTGAGATGTCAATCACCAAAGATGTATACTAACCTGTATATTTCATGTGGACATAAGACCTCAGACACACAGCCACAAGGCAGAAAGTACTATTTCTCCAGAGGAGTGTGGGAGGGGGAATTGAAATGTTTGTCCAAGTTCACAAGAGTAAGACATATACAAACACACCTATATAGATTTGTCCGGCTGAGTCTGTAAGTTTTAACACTGCACAGAAATAGCCTTGGGGGACACATCCAAGATGTTTCCCTTGATTGTTATCTTTCTTTTCCTGCAGCCTTCTCTCTCTTGCTGCTTCTTTTGAGACATATCACCTTGAGTCATGTTAACTTGCTTTGTAAAATGAAACGAAGTGTGCATGAGAAAGGAGTAGTGATTAGTGATGTTTTCCTCCTTAATACATATTTCCATATGGGTAGCAACAATACAAAGCCGTATAAGTAATTATCTGTTCTTGACCATCAAGTGCATTCATAATCTTTTTATTTCTGCGTGATTATGGGGAAAGATAAAACCTAGGGGCTGTGTGGGTAAATAGAATAGTACTTGCTATATCGCTATACTGTCACTTTCACCCCTAACTCTATCTGTCCAAATTTATTTTGTCCATTCTTGGCTTCTGTCTCTCTCTCCTTTTTTGGATGTGAGAAGACAGTATTCTATTTTTCATTTTTGATTCCACGTTTTAAGTCCAGCTTCTGCATGTGACACCATTTTAACCATATTTCATTCTCACTGCCCTTGTCCTTTCAGGGCTTACCCTTCATGAGCTTGTGTAACATCCTTGGAAACACAAGGCATTAAGTGGAGTTCATTGATAAGAAGCTGCAGCAAAGTGTCACTTTCACAAAGTCCAGTGTCTTCTAATAGTTTTTGGAATTATGCATGTAATTTCTAATATCTTCATTTTTAAAATTAAATTTATTGGTACATTTAAGGTAGACAATATAATGAAATTCATCATTGGAAATTTGTACCTTTACATAATCCATCTTGTTTCTTATTTTTTTCTCCATTCCCCTGCCCTCTCTTCAACCCCTCCACCCTTCTCTATCTACAAAGACTTTGTTTCCATGTTTTCTTTTTCGCATATTTATTCCATTCCCTTCTTTGTTTTCCCCTACCTCTCAAACTTCCACTTTGCAACTTTTCTTCCTATTTCACATTATCTATTATACCTTTAAGTCCTTATTTACACTTTCAGTCTCTCAAACTAGAGAAACTATTCGGTATTTACACATGTGAGTCCTATTTATTTCACTTAAGAGTATCACCTCAATGTGCATCCATTTAGCTATAAATGTCTCTAGTTTCTCATTCTTTATGGCTGAGTAGTACTCCATTTTATTAAAAAAACCCCACATTTTCTTTATCCAGTCTCCAGTTGATGGGCATTTGGGCTTCTTCCAAGTTTTAGGTATTACAAATTATGCTACTATGAACATGGGTGCACATATATCACTGTGATATGATTCTTTTTAATTCTTTGGGGAAGATACCCAGCAGGGGAATAGCTGGGTCAAATGAGACTTCTAGTCCTAGTTCTTTGAGATATCTCCATATTGATTTCCACAGTGGTTGCACCAGTCTACACTCCCACCAGCAGTGGAGCAGTGTTCCTCTTGCAGCACAGCCCTGCCAGCATTTGCTATTGGTTGATTTCATGATAGGAGCCATTTTTTTCTGGGGTGAGGTGGAATTTCAGAGTTGTTTCCTTTGCAGCTCTCAAATGACCAGTGATGTACCTTTTTTCATATATTTATTTTCTATTTCTACTTCTTTGAGAAATGTCTGTTCATTTCAGATACCCATTTTTGGATTGCGTCTTTAAATTTGGGAGGTCTATTTTTTTTTAACTTCTTTATAGATTCTAGATAGTAGGTCTTTGTCTGAGGAACAGCAGGTGAAAATTTTGTTCAACAAGGTGGGTTTACTCTTAGCTCCGTTGATGGTTTCTCTTACTGTGCAGAAGCTTTTTAATAAGAAGAGATTCCACTTGTTGACTGTTTGTGTTAGTTCACGGGCAATAGATGTTTTGTTCATAAAATCTTTTCCTACACCATTGTCTTCAAGAGTTCTACCTAACCTCTCTTCCCCCCAGTTTAGTGTTTCTGTTTTAATATTTAGATCTTTAATCCATTTTGATTTTAGTTTAGCGCATGGTGAGAGATATAGTTCTAGTTTTAATCTTCGGCAAATTGAAACCCAGTTTTTCAAACATTATTTATTAAAGAGGCTATCTTTTCTCCAATGAGTGCATTTGGTTCCTTTGTCAAAGATTAGGTGGCTCAATGTGTCTGGAGTTGTTTCTGGATTTTCTAATCTGTTCCACTGGTCCTCAGGTCTGTTTCTTTGGCAGTACCGTGCGGTTTTTGTCACAGTACCTTTGTAGTATACTTTCAAGTTGGGGATTGTGATACCCCCTACCTACCATGTCATTGTTGCCTAGAATTGCTGTTGATATTCTAGGTCTCTTCTTGTTCCAAATAAGTTTTTGGATAGTTTTCTCAAGGTCTGTGAAATATGCAGCTGGAATTTCAATTCAGATTGCATTGAATGTATATAGCAGTTTTGGAAGTATGGTCATTTTCACTATGTTGATTCTTGCTACCCCAGAGCAAGGGATGTCTTTCCATTTTTTGATATCATCTTCATTCTCTTTTTCAGAGTGCTATAGTTTTCATAGTAGAGGTCTTTGATTTCTTTTGTTAGATTGATTCCTAGGTATTTCAGTTTTTTGGATGCTATTGTGAAATAAATTGTTTGCTCTACTTCTCTCTCAGTAAGTCTGTTGTTCATATAGAGGACACCTATTGATTTATCTGTGTTGACCTTGTATCCAGGTACTTTACTGACATTGGTTATTAAGTGTAAAAGACACTTGGTGGAGTTCTGGTGGTCTTCTATATAGAGTATTATGTCATCTGTCAATAATGACATTTTGACTTCATCATTTCCTATCTTTATTCCTTTTATTTCTTTCTCTTGTCTAATTGTCATGGCTAATGTTTCCATAACAATATTGAACAAGGGTGGTGATAGTGGACATCCTCATCCTGTATCTAATTTTAGTGTGAAGGATTTCAGTTTTGACCATTTAGCATGATATTGGCAGTTGGTTTTTCATAGATGACTTTTATCACATTGAGGTACAGGCTGTCTATTCCACTCTTTTGCAGAGTTTTTATCATAAATGCATGCTGCATTTTGTCAAATGCTGTTTCTGCATCTATTTAGATGATCATATTGTTTTGTCCTTGGCTCTATTGGAGTAGTGTATTACATTTATTGATTTGTATATGTTGAACCATCCCTGCATCCCTGGGATGAATCCCACTTGCTCACGCTGTATGATCTTCTTGATGATCTCCTGCATTCTATTTACCAGTATCTTATTAAGTATTTTTATATCTGTGTTCATTAGTGAGATTGGCCTATAGTTCTCTTTCTCATTTGGGTCCTTGTCTGATCTCGGGATCAAGGTGATTCTTGCTTCCAGGAATGAATTTGGGAGTATTGCTTCCCTTTCAATTTCATTGAAGAGTTTAAATTGTACTGGCAGTAATTCCTCTCTAAATGTCCTGCAGAATTTAGTACTGAAGCCATTGGGACCCGGGCTCTTCTTAGTATGTAAATTTTTAATTACTTTTTCAACTTCATTGATTGATATTGAGTTGTTTAGAAGTTTTAGGTCATCTTCATTTAACTTCGGTAATTCACACGTATTTAGGAATCTGTCCATTTCTTTTGTGTTTTACATCTTAGTGGCATATAGGTATTGATGATACACTGGATTTCTGCTGGGTCCGTTGTAATTTCACCCCTTTCATTCTTAATTGCATGGATTTGGGCCTTCCCTTTCCTTTTTTGGTAAGGTTGCCTAAGGGTTTGTCAATTTTGTTTATTCTTTTGAAGAACCAACTCCTGGGTTCATAGATGTATTCTATTGTTCTCTTAGTCTCCATTCCATTGAATTTTGCCCTGATCTTAATAATTTCCTCCCTTCTATGAGCTCTGAGTTTGTCCTGCTCTTATTTTTTGAGAAGCCTGAGTTTCAGAATCAGGTTGTGCACTTGAGCTCCCTCTGTTTTTCTAATATGAGATTTCGCTGCTATGAATTTCCCTCATAGGACTGCCTTCATTGTGTCCCATAGATTGTGATATGTTGTATTGTCATTGTTACTTAATTGTAGGAACTGTCTGAATTCTTCTTTAATTTCTTCTGTGACTCATTAGTTATTCAGGAGTGTGTTGTTCAATTTCCATGTGTTTATGCAATTCTTGTAGTTTCTTTTGCTATTGATCTAGAATTTCAACACACTATGCTCTGATAATATCTAGGGAATAACTTCAACTCCTTTGCACTTTCTTAAACATGTTCTATGAGTGAGCATGTGGTCTGTTTTGGAGAACAACCCATGTGCAGGTGCAAAGAATGAGTATTCTGATTTTGTGGGGTGGAACACTCTGTAAACATCTGGTTAGTTCATTTGTTCAAGAGTTTGATTGAGTTCTAGTATTTCCATGTTTATTTTTTGTCTAGTTGATGTATCAATTTTTGAGAGTGGGGTGTTGAGGTCCCCCACTACTATTGTATTAGTCCTTATTTGATTTTTGATGTCCATTAGTAGTTGTTTTAATAGTTGGGTACACTATTGTTTGGAGCATATATATTTATGATTGTCATCTCTTCTGCTTGGATTGTTCCCTTTACAAGGATGTAGTGTACTTCTTTATCTCTCTTCATCAGGCTTCATTTGAAATCCACTTGATCTGCAGAGAGGATAGGTACTCCTGCTTTTTTTGAGTTCCTGTCACATGGAGTATTGTTTTCCAACCTTTAACTATCAGTCTACGAGTTTCTTTTTGAATGAAGTGTGTTTCTTGTATGGAGTATATTGTTGGCTCTTGCTTCTTACCTCATTCTGCAAGTCTATTTTTTTTTTGATTGGTGAATTGAGACTATTAACATTCATGGTTATAACTGATATGTATTGACTTGTCCTTGTCATGACTTTTTCTTTTTGTTGGATTCTTCCCCTTTGCATTTAACTTCTTGTCATGCTTGATGGATTCATTCTGCTGGGCTTCCTGGGGTTTTGATCCTCATTATCTTTTCCTAGGATATGGTTTAAAATTCTTTGGAGTGCTGGTTTCGTATTCATGAAGTTTCTAAGGTGCTCTTTGTCATGAAAGTATCATTTGTCCATCAATTTTGAAAGGTAGTTTTGCAGGGTATATCATTCTGGCTTGGAATTTGTTCTCTCTTCAAGCTTGAAATATGTCACTCCATGCTCTTCTTGCCTTGTGGGTTTGTGTTGAGAAGTCTGCTGTGATCCTGATGGGCTTTCCTTTCCATATGATTTGTTTCCTTTTTCTAACTGCTTGTAGAATTTTGTTCTTCTGTTGAGTTTCTGGAATCTTATCTATTATATGCCTATGTGTAAATTTTTTTTATTTTCACTAGTTGGAGTCTTATATGACTCATTTATCTGTATGTCAAGTTCTTTCCCCCTATTTTGGAAGGTTTTGCCATTACTTCTGTGAACAGTTTTTTTGTCATCTGCACTGTCTCCTGTTTCTTCATTGACTCCAATCAGTCTCATGTTATTCTTTGCATCATCTAGCAGCTACTGTATTGATTTCTCATGATCCCTATTATTTTTAAGAAGTTTTTCTTTTCCTGGTCACTAATTGCAATCCTATCTTCTATACCTGAAATTCTATCCTCACACTCACTCATTCTGCTGTGTAAACTTTCAATGGAGTTTTTCATCTCCGGGAAATCTGTTTGCATCTGTTTTATGGATTCCATTTGTTTTCTATGTTGAGATTTCCTCATGTTCCTCAGCTCTTCAATTTCTTTTGTTTATGTCTGCTCTAGATTTATTAATCATATCTTGTACTATGGGCACAATCTCTGCTGGTATTTGAGAAATTATTGCTGATTTCATTTTTTCTTGTCCTCTTTCATGGCCAGTTCAGGGAGTCCAGGTTGCTGAGTATCAGATTGTTCCATCTCATTGCCCTTTGGAGTTGCCTTAGGTGATCTGGAAGTCTGGTTTTGAGACTTATTTACATGTCTTCTCATTTCAACAGATACTTCCTCTTGTGCCTTTGTTGAGGTGACTTTTTGCTCACCTTGTGGTCTTCAATTCTCAGCAAGCAACCCACCAATCACCTTTTCTCTGTTGCTCACCATTATACCAAATTCTGGGTTCAGAATGGTTGCCTTCTGGATCCTTGAGCTGACCTGTTGTCTGGGTGGACTTCTGGCTGGGACCTGTGCACACTTGGAATGGTACCTAGGTGTGCCTCTCCCTGGGGCCCCTTTGTAGCTGTTGTCTGGGATGGCCTGTGGATGGGGGCTGGGCAACCCAGTTCCTGTTGTCTCCATAGGCTTCTGGCTAGTATCTCCATGGACTTATCAATATTATTGGGGTGAACCTCTGGCTGTTGCTTGTTCACCTATGTAGCTCTTTTCCAGGTGGGCCCATGGTAGTGGCCTTTGGTACGGTGGGCCTCCCCTAATATCTTTATAGAGTCTTCATTACTATTTTCCCCATTACCTTGGAAAATTTATTTTATTTAGCTATTATATACCATGGCTCCTGGAACTGTAAACCAGACCAGGTTTAAGATATCTGTAATTCATGAGATTTCTATCCCCAAGAATTTTCTTGTGCTTCCACTGAACAAAAGCATATCTTCTGCTTTAAATTGTATTAATATCAGTTCCATAGACATAAGAGTAGTTAATTAATAGGTGAGACAAAGTTTAGAAGGTTGCAGGTGATAACTTTCCTTTATGTCATAAAGGTAGATGTCAGCAAAAGTAACTATGGCTCAAGTTAGAGCCACAAGTATTGCCTATGGAAAGTGCTCACATATTGGAGCAGGTATGTCAGGGTTAGGAATTGCTTCTTTCCTGCTGTACAAGTTGTCTGTTGCTACCTCATATTCCTTTTCACGTCCAGATGTTTGCTTGTCATTTTTTATTCCTACACACTTGTGTATGTTAATATCTTTATTCCCATTAGTTTTACAAATGGATTATAAAGTTGTTCTCAGGAGTTTCAATGTGCATACTTTGATGCTGAGTACTTTTCTTAACTAGTGTGAAGTCTGCAGCATTTCTGTGTGGTTCCGTTAGGGAAATCAGATGTAAACCTTCTGAAATGTGTTAAAGAGGAAACCATTCATTTGTCTTTTTCTTGGTAAAATGTTTTAACTCCTCAGAGCCTACTTACTGGTGCAGGCACCAGTGCAATGGTGTCTTGCACTGAGGAAGATACGAAGTGGTTTCTGAATATTACATGAAATAATGTGAGTCTGGAACCAAAGAACAGGCTTGTGGTCTGCTGGCAGAGCATTGGGGTAGGGATGGGATTTGTCTAAAACAAACCTGACAGAATTCAGCCAAGTATAATCAGAAAAAATCTGTGGACCTGATCATATAGCAAGCATGAACAGATTTGAAGATATCTTAACATAATTCAGAGTAAAACTGGACTGTCCAGTGCCAAGCCTAGAAGCCTAGAAGTAGAAGTATACTTTAAAATATGTGCAGGGAGATAATGCATTTGGTAGAAAGACAATTCTTCATTTGTGGCAAATGCAAAGTTTCCTTATATAAACTAGTTTCCTAAATTCCCTATAGGTGAGAGAAATTTTGTTTCTCTTCTTGGTAGAGAGGAGAGGCAACCTACTCTTCCTCTGATCTCTGATCTCCACATTTCCTCAGAGAGCCAGACTTTCTCCTCAGGAGGCCCTGTGTAGACCCATGCACTGGAAAGCTGGTCTACTTATGAAGAGAGCAAATGTAATTCTGGGAGTTTTTATATCCAGGCTGACTAATTGTGGAAATAACATTTTAGGGGCTCTAGATAGTTTTTCAAATTCTCCTAAAATTAGAAGAACAAAACTTTAGGAAAAAACCATCATTGACTCCTTTAGTTACCTAGGCAGCTCCCTAATACTAACAACCAAACTAAATTATGCTAAATATTATTGTTTCCAAATATAAATTTTGTGATAGATACAAACATTTATAAAGTTATTGTGCTGGATTTGAAGATAATGAATTGATTTTTTTTCTCCCAAGACTTCTATGCTCTTTATGCTGTTTAAAGACCAACAATTACTTATAAGTTCTGGCTTTTTTTGGAATTAAAGAGAACAACAGGAATTCCTATCTTATGCCCAATGTTTCCCTGGGATATGAGTTCCATAATGTTCATCACAGCCAATGGAGGACCCTAGAGAATTCCCTCATTTTTCTCACAGGCCAAGATGTGATCCCTAATTACATCTATGAAATAGAAAACAAATGTATGGCAGTACTTACAGGAGAATCATGGGCAACTTCTCTCCAGACAGAACCACTACTGAACTCCACAAAATTTCACAGGTGAAGTTGTTTGAGATGTTGTGCAGTGAAATTATGTCACCTTTGATGATGTTCTTAGGGGCAGAAAGAGCATGAAAGGAGCTGGGTTTGTTCTTTTTTCAAAGTCTATCATCTCAAAGATGAGAACACAGAGACTTTTGGCTCTTTGACATTTTCAGTGTTCCAGCAGAGTAGGAAGACAGACAGCTTTTCTGGTTCTCTCATCTCTGACATTTATCAGTTGTATTCTTATTGGAATGAGGGGCTTTAAGAAATCTCCCCCTGTACCATATCCAGTGATTTTTAATACCATTTAGATTTGAGAATCTGCTTTCTGCAAATTCTGTTTCTCATATTATTTCCATTTTTTGGTATAGATAAGCTTTGGTTCTTTTCAACCTGTGCTGTGACAGGGGCCAGTTTATTTATCTCTATCAGATGGCACCAAAGGACGCATCTCTGGCTCTTGGCATGGTCTCCTTGATGCTTCATTTTAGGTGGACATGGGTGGGATTGGTTACTGCAGGAGGTCAGAAAAACTTCAATTTCTCTCAGACTGGAGATGAGAGATGGACAGGAAGAGAGTCTGTGTAGCATTTATTTAAATGATCTCAAATGATGTCATGACACATTTGTCAAGTAAAGGGTATTATTATCTCTAGAGTAGAGACAAATCCCTAGCAAATCTTGTGATCATTTATTTTATTTTTTATTTTTCTGGTACCGGGGATCGAACTTGGGTCCTCGCACTTGCACAGCACGGGGGGAAACAACTGAGCTAAATCCCTCGCCCATGTGATCATTTATTTTGATACAGATAATACAATAGATATCAAGTTTCTTCCATGGAAAAATTTAATAACATGGATAATCTGGCTTACAAATTCACAGTGGCATGTGACACTCACCAGAGACAATTTCATGCTTGAGTCACTCCAAGGGACTCACATTTTTACAAACCACCATAAGGATATTTCTGGTTTTAAAAATTTTATAGAGATAAGTAACCCATCCAAATACTCAGAAGATACTTCAAGGTATACTGAATGAAATATTTAGATTGTTCATTCCCTCATTTTGATTGTACATCAAAGAACTGTCCCTCCAGTGCCTCTCTGGCAGAGTTGCCTGTGAATTTTATTGACACAAGGATGACTAATGGGAGTTACAATATATACAATTCTGTGTATGCAGTGCCCCGTGCCCTCTGTGAGATGCTTCTACAGCAAGTTGAAATACAATCAATGAGAAATGGAGAAGTGAGGATGTTTTCCCCCTGGCAGGTAATGTCTCTTCCACTTTTATCAAGGTGCTATACTTAAAGGCTTCCACAGGGGCATCAAAGAAGTCATTTTGTATCCTTTCTCCAAAAATGAAAGTGATGTTTTAATTGTTCAGGAGGCAAAAGTCAACCTGGATCATAATGGTCCTCTAGATAAAGAAACTAATCACAAGGTGGAAATGATATATGAATGGAGGTGAATGTTGTATGTTTCAAATGATGTAAATCTCTCCCCAACTAGTGCTCTCAATAGAGATATCTAAACTTTTCTAATGGAGTTCTAAAGTAAAACATAAAGCATTATAACTATGTATCTAAGTGATGCTAAGCATAAAAATGTGTATGTTATTTAAATGATCTTATTTAATCCCACAAGCACTTTTGGTACTAATAACCTCATTACGTAGATTTTTATTCAAGGAACCAAAAGAGAGAAAACATGTTTGGAAATCTTTGGCTCCACAGATTATATCTGACCTCAATATACCCTTCACTTAGATGAGTTTAGTTGGAGAAAAGAAACTTTGATACGTTGGCTCTCTGTTAGGATCATACATATTCCTGTGTTAATGTTGCACGGTAAAGCATAGATTGCCAGCAATCAGGGTTTTCCATAATTTTTTTTTCTCTTCACAATGAGCTCCACTTATTGTAGTGTAGTTAATATTTCTTAGTTACACCCCTTTCTGAAAAATATTCGATTTAACAATCCTGCTGGAGACCAAGTAAATGTGGGTGAGAATAGAAAAGTGGATGCAGAGTATGATGTTCTCAATTTTTGGAATTTTCCAGAAGGTCTTAGCCTAAGGGTAAAGCTAGCAAAATTTTCTCCACACAATCCACCTGATCAACAATTGTATTCATCTGAGGATATCATAGCATTGGCCACAGGAATGTCTGAGATAAGGTATTTCTTCTAATAATGCATTGTAATACATTTTAAAAACCAAAATCATTCTATTTCATAGTCTTGCTTTAAAAAGTCTACATTTGGGCCAGGATTTAGCTCAGTGATTCCACCACCTGCCCCACAAGTAAAGGGTCCCAAGTTTGATCCCCAGTATATAAAAAAAAGTCCACATATGGAAATTTAACAATTTACTTTCCAATTTGAGGAATTCATTTTTTTGGTCAACTTTCTGATGAATGAAAAACGAACATATTTTAAAAATCATATTTTCTAAAAGTTGTTTTATTTTGCAACATTCAATATATGGCATCTAATCAAAAAGTTGGATTTGAGCATGTAAACAAATGAAATATTTCACTCAGTTTATAAAAGATCATGAAAATATAAGAAGTCATTGACATATATCGGATTTTACTCGGATTCTTTGCTCTATATGCAGTGAGATTTGTAATCTTGGATTAAGGAAAACCCCTCAGGAGGGAAAACCAGCCTATTGTTTTGATTACATTTCTTGGCCAGAGAAAGAGATTTCCAATTATACAGGAAAGTGTGTGCCTGTGGAAAAATTTCCATTCCTTTTTTTATATTGCCCCAAAATTTTGGAAATGGAAAACACTTTGAATAGAAGAGTAAAGATAGCTTGCTTTCTTATTGCAGGTACCAATTTAATAATTGTATTCAATATTAATTTATTGAAATAAATACTATCTCTTTTAAAATACATTATTAGAAAATTTTTCTAGAACTATTAAAAGTATGATATTTGAAAAAAATTTACCTGCATCTTGACTGGAGACCCCTGCAGTGAGTCCCGATCTCCTGCTTAGTGCTATGATGCAGAGCAAGAAGAAAGACATAGAGACAGAGTTAGAGAGAGATGGGGAACCAGGATGGCCAGTGGTGAGCAAGCAGCAAAGGTCATGGCCATCCAAAGGTGTTGATATTTATTGGTGACATCATAGTTACATTGGGGTAAAGGGGATACATGTAGTTGCTAGGGATACATTTTTGATGCAAAGGAAGAGGCAAGGCATTCTTGTGTTAGGAATAGAAGAGACGAAATATAGGTTGTGGTGAACAAATAACCTTGTCTTTTTAGTTAAGAAGGTTTTAATTGTGGGAATGAAATTTGGGTGCAAGTCACTCTGATCTTGGCTGTGTGTTATCTCAAATTAAGCCCCACAGCTTCACAGGCCATTTCTCTGACCTGTACCATGGCTTTTCATTTTGGGGCTGGCATTGACACATGTGACATCCACAATGCCCCATAAGTCATGTAGGCTTCAGTTGGACTCATTTCTCAAAACAAGCCAATTGTGGGGTATCTCTTTACAGCCTGTTCTGCTTATAGCTTGCTTTGGGGATACTCAACATGTTGGTCCCCCACACATCTCCATTCTTATTTCAATATCAATCATAGATTTTATCACAGAGTATTATTAAATACCAACTCTGCATTTATTTTTGAAACTGCAGTTGGTCACGTTAAAGACATGACTATTATGCATCTTTACTCTAACTGTTTCTAGTATTGTTCTTGACATAGGTTAGGGACCAATGTTAGGTTTGCTTTAAGGAATAGCTGTGACATTCATGTATACCCTACTTTCAGTACAGCTTGATCTCAATGAGTAGATTTGAAGTCTTACTCTTCTAAGTTTCACAAGTGAGCTGAGTAGACAAAGTACAATAATATGAATTAAAGTCAGTGACATAGAGCCACAGTATTGATATACTTTTCTGTAGGATATCACTCATTTGTCTACAAAAGCAATAACATTAGTCTTGTATTGTGTGGAAAGGGGTAGAATAATAGGAAACATGACATATTGCCACTATGTAATTTTCAAATATTCAATTAATAAGATTCAATGACATTAAAACTCACAATGTGGAGATGAGGTTGGAAAAAGGCAGAGAAAAAGCACAGAAAACTAATTAAATGTTTTCATGTGTAATAATTGGCATTTTAGAAATATTTGGGCTTATGATGCAAAGCAATCATGGCTAAAAAGTGAGTAGGATGAAGGTGTGTTAATTACATAAAGTATATTTATATAATACTAAAGAATTATCATATAGTCTGGTTTAATATTGACATCAAGAATGAGAAAAGCATGTTCCACATCACCACTTCTACCAGAAAATATGATGGAGGTCTTGATTTAATCAATGTTGACACAAAATATATAAAAACAAATATTTAATGTGAGGAAATAAATATGATGTATTATTTTATGATTATAGTAATGTATAAGAATAAGAAACATGTAGACATCCTGGAAAGCAGTAGTGTGGACAGAGCCTAGTGGCTGCAGGCAGATCCCAAGCAGGGCCCTGCCCAGACACAAGAAGCTTGGGCATATAAGAACAAGCCAAAGGATCACTCAAAAAAGAGCTGAACAGGCACGCAAGCATCAGAGAGGCCTGCCCCATACCATTGGTAAGTGCATGGAGACTCTAGCCAGAATCCTGCTCTGACACAAGGGTCTGGGGTACACATCCCCCAGCCAAAGGCCCTCCTAGACAACAGCTACATAGGGGGCAGGCCCTAGTCAGAGACATACCTAGATACCATGCCAACTGTGCACAGGCTCCAGCCAGAAGTCTGCCCAGACAACATGTCAGCTCAGAGATCAAGAAAGCAACCATTCTGAACCCAGAAATTGGTACACTGGTGAGCAACAGAGAAAAGGTGACTTGGTGGGTGGCTTGCTGAGAATTGAAGACCACAGGGTGAGCAAAAAGTCACCACAACAAAGGCATAACAGGCTGCATCTGTTGAAATGAGAATACCTGTAAATAAGTCTCAAAACCAGACTTCCAGATCACCTAAGGCAACTCCAAAGAGCAATGAGATGGGACAATCTGATACTCAACCACATGGACTCCTCCCTGAATTGGCCATGAAAGAGGACCTGAAAAAATGAAATCAGAATTAATTTATCAGACAACAACAGAGATTGTGTCCATAGTGTAAGCCATGATTAATAAATCTAGAGAGACACAGGTAAAAAATAGAGGAGCTGAGAAATGTAATGGAATCCCAATATAGGAAAGAAATGGAATCCATAAAACAGATGCAAACAAATTTCCAGGAGAAGAAAAACTCCATTGAAAGTTTACACAGCAGAATGAGTGCGTGTGAGGTTAGGATTACAGGTATAGAAGATAGGATTCCAATTAGTGACCAGAAAAAGAAATATTTCTCAAAAATTTTAAGGAACCATGAGAAATCAATCCAGCAGCTGCTAAATGATGCAAAGAAGAATAGCGTAAGACTGATTGGAGTCAATGAAGAAACAGGAGACAGTGCAGATGATGTAAAAAAAATCTGTTCACAGAAGTAATGGCAGAAAACTTTCCAAGTAGGAGAACAGAACTTGACATACAGATAAGTAAAGCATACAGGACTCCAACTAGCCATGATAAAAAAAGTATACATAGGAATATAATAGTTGATTCCAGAAACCCAACAGAAGAACAAAATTCTACAAGCAGTTAGAGAAAAGAAACAAATCACATAGAAAGAAAAGCCCATCAGAATAACAGCAGACTTCTCAGCACAAACCCACAAGGCAAGAAGAGCTTGGATTGACATATTTCAAGCCTGAAGAAAAAACAACCTCCAACCCAGAATGATTTACCCTGCAAAACTACCTTTCAAAATTGATAGAGAAATAAGATACTTTCACGACAAAGAGCACCTTAGGAACTCCACGAATAACAAACCAGCACTCCAAAGAATTTTAAACAATATCCTAGGAAAAGAAAATGAGGATCACAACCTCAGGAAGCCCAGCAGAATGAATCCATCAGTAATGACAATGAATTAAATGCAAAGGGGGAGAATTCAACAAAAAGAAAAAGTGATGACAAGGATAAGTCAATACATATCAGTTATAACCCTCAATGATAATAGTCTCAATTCACCAATCAAAAGAAATAGACTGGCAGAATGGGTTAAGAACCAAGATACAACAATATATTCCATACAAGAAACACATTTAATTCAAAAAGAAACTCATATACTGATAGCTAAAGGGTGGAAAAACTACTCCATGCGACAGGAAACTCCCCCCCCACAAAAAAAGCAGAAGAAGCTATCCTCTTTGCATATCAAGTAGATTTTAAAACAAGACTGATTAAGAGAGACAAACAAGGACACTACATCCTTGTAAAGGAAACAATCCAAGCAGAAGAGATGAAAATCATAAATATATATGCACCAAACACTAGTGTGCCCAACTATTAAAACAATTACTAATGGACATTAAAAATCAAATAAGTAATACTAAATACTAAATACTAATACAATAGTAGTGGGGGACCTCAACATCCAACTCTCAAAAATCGATAGATCAACTAGACAAAAAATAAACAAGGAAATCCTAGAACTCAATCAAATTCTTGAACAAATGAACTAACCAGATATTTACAGAGTGTTCCACCCCACAAAATCAGAATACACATTCTTTTCACCTGCACATGGGTTGTTCTCCAAAACAGACCACATGCTCACTCATAGAACATGTTTAAGTAAGTGCAGAGGAACTGAAGTTATCCCCTGGATATTATCAGACCATAGTGTGATGAAATTGGAGATCAATAGCAAAAGAAACTGCAAGAATTGCATAAATACATGGAAATTGAACAGCACACTTCTGAATAACCAATGGGTCACTGGCGAAATTAAAGAAGAAATCAGACTGTTTCTACAATTAAATGATAATACAACACATTGGAATCTATGGGACACAAGGAAAGCAGTCTTATGTGGGAAATTCATAGCAGTTTATACCCATATTAGAAAAATGGAGCAAGCTCATTTAAACAACCTGATGATGAACCTCATCCTTCTAAAAAAAGAAGAGCAGGACAAACCCAAAGCTCATAGAAGGGAGGAAATTATAAAGTTCATGGCAAAAATCAATGCAATGGAGACTAAGAGAATGATACAAAAAAATCAATCAAGCCAAGAGTTGGTTCTTTGAAAGAATAAACAATTGACAGACCTTTAGCCAACCGTATCAGAAAAAGGAAAGAAAAGGCCCAAATCCGTGCAATTAGGAATGAAAAGGGTGAAATTACAACAGACCCAGCAAAAATCCAGAGGATCTACTTCCAGAACCTGTAGGCCAATAAGAGGGAAAACACAGAACAAATGGACAAATTCCTAGATACGTATGAATTACCAAAGATGAATGAAGGCCTAAAAATTCTAAATGACCCAATAACAATCAATGAAATTGAAAATGTGATTAAAAATTTACCAACTAAGAAAAGCCCAGGTCCTGATGGCTTCACTGCTGAATTCTACAAGACATTTAGAGAGGAAATACTGCCACTACTGTTTACACTCTTCAATGAAATTGGAAGGGAAGCAATACTCCCAAATTCATTCCTGGAACTAAGCATCACCTTGATCCCTAAAGCAGAGAAAGACCTAACCGAAAAAGAGAATTACAGGCCAGTTTCATTAATGAACATAGATGCAAAAAACCTTACTAAGATACTGGCAAACAGAATGCAGGATATCATCAAGAAGATCAACACCCTGACCAAATGAGATTCATCCCAGGGATGCAGAGGTGGTTCAACTCAATGTAATATATTATATCAATAGAGCCAAGGATGAAAACCATATGATTATCTCCATAGATGCAGAAAAAGCATTTGACAAAATCCAACATGCATTTATGATAAAAACCCTACAAAACATTGGAATAGATGGTCTCTACCTCAATCTGATATAAGCCATCTATGAAAAACCAACAGGCAATATCACACTAAATGGTCAAAAACTGAAATCCTTCACACTAACATCAGGAACAAGACAAGGATGTCCACTATCACCACTCTTGTTCAACACAGTTTTGGAAATATTAGCCATAGCAATTAGACAAGAGAAAAAAATCAAAGGAATAAAGATAGGATATGAAGACGTCAAATTGTCACTATTTGCAGATGAAAAGATGCTCTGTATAGAAGACCCCAAGAATACCACCAAAAGTCTTCTAGACTTAACCAAATTCAATAGAGTACCTGGATACAAGGTCAACAAACAAAAATCAATAGCTTTCCTGTACATGAACAACAGACTTACCGAGAGAGAAATAGGGCAAATAATTCCTTTCACAATAGCATCCAAAAAGCTGAAATACCTAGGAATCAACCTAACAAAAGAAATCAAAGACCTCTTCTCTGAAAACTACAGCACTCTGTAAAGAGACATTGAAGAGGATATCAGAAAATGGAAAGACATCCCCTGCTTCTGGGTATTAAGGATCAATATAGTGAAAATGGTCATATTTCCAAAACTGCTATATAGATTCAATGCAATTCCAATTGATATCCCAACAGCATACTTCATGGACCTTGAGAAAACAGTTCAAAAATTCATTTGGAACAAGAAGAGACACAGAATACCAAAAGGAATTCTAGGTAACAGGGACATGACAGGGAGTATCACAACCCCCAACTTAAAAGTATGCTACAAAGCTACTGTGATAAAAATAGCATGGTACTGGCAAGGAAACAGACCTGAGGACCAATGGAACAGATTAGAAGATGCAGAAACAACTCCAGACACACTCAGCCATCTCATCTTTGATAAAGGAGCCAAACACCCTCACTGGAGGAAAGATAGCCTCTTCAATAAAGGGTGCTGGAAAAATTGGGTTTCGAGACTTGCCAAAGATTAAAACTAGACCTATATCTCTCACCATACACTAAACTGAAATCGAAATGGATTAAAGATTTAAATATTAAAATAGAAATGCTGAACCGGCTGGAACAGGGGTTAGGTAGAACCCTTGAAGACATCAGTGTAGGAAAAGATTTTATGAACAAAACCTCAGTTGCTCATGAACTAGCACAAACAATCAACAAGTGGGATCTCTTCTTATTAAAAGGCTTCTGCACAGCAAGAGAAACCACCAGCAGTGTGAAGAGACAACCCACAATGTGGGAAAAAAATCTTCACCTGCTCTTCCTCAGACAAAGGTCTACTATCCCGAATCTATAAAGAACTTAAAAAGATCAGACCTCCCAAATTTAAAGACCCAATCCAAAAATAGGCAGCTGAAATGAACAGAAATTTCTCAAAGAATTAGAAATGGCAAAGAAACATGAAAAATATCCAACATCACTGGTCATTCGAGAGATTCAAAAAAATTATTTTTGTACTGGGGATCAAACACGGGTCTTTGCGCTTGCAAGGCAGGTGGCGGAACCACTGAGCTAAATCCCCGGCCTGGGAAATTCAAATTAAAATAACGCTTCCACCCCTGGTTGGTCCCTCTATGCCTCACCTCTGTCCTTTCAGCCAGGCCTCTAGACATTTTCTTTCTCCTTGGGTCCCCCTATCAGACATAGAGGCCCGTACTCCAGGCTCGGGTCCCTCCACCTCTCGGTTCCTTCCACACCTCTGTGCTGTGTCTCCTTGGGTCCTTCCATGTCTCCTTGTTCCATCCTGTTGGGCCTTGGGGTCCATGTTTCTTCACTGCCTTCCATCCATCTGGGTGTCCCTCATACTAGGCTCAGGTCTTGCATCCCTCTTGTGTCTTTTCATGCCTCCTTGGACCCCTCAGTGTGTCCTCAGTCCTCTCTGTCCAGCCTCATGTCTCTTCATTTCTCTTTGGCTCCCTCTTTCCATCTCAGAAACCCACACTCCAAATTCAGTTCCTTCCATCTCTGCCACTCCCTTCCTGCACCTTTGTGTCCTTCTGTGCCTCTTCAGTTCTACCCTTGTCTCCTCGGTCCTTTCAGTCAGGCCTCAGATAGCTCCATTTCTCCTCAGTGACTTCTAACAAGGTGCTCCACACAGCCAGGGAAGGTCTCTCTGCTCCTTTTCTCTTCCCTTTGAGTTTCTTCAGGAGTGAGAAATGACAAAAGGAATCTGGGTGTTTACCTTCATGTGTTTCTTTTTTATGGGTACTGGTAGGAATCCTCCATGCTGTGGATAACTTTTTTTCCCTGTATCTGTCTCTTCTCAGCATTTGCCCATTACTTTCTTAATATTTAGCTTAGAGATAGCTTTAGGGTTTGGTTTGGGTTAGGGTTAGGGTTATATTAAGGGTTAGAATTAAAATGACTTGACATTTCATGGTTTGGGTTGAAATTGACATTAGAATGATATTAGCATTACATATTTCCTTTGCAGTAAGAGGCAATGCTTATAAGGTGTCTAATTCAGTATCTGTCACAATTAGATGTCCACTAATGATGTTTTTATTTTGGCTTTAAGATTTTTTGAAAGACAAAAAAGAACCTAAGTAATATATGTCCATTGTGAGAGTAAAGGTTCTCTGACCATGGATTAGGTCTAAGGCCCTAGGATTATTTCAGGGAAGGAAAAGCCCAACTAGAAAGCAAATGTGCTCATACCTTCACCTTGCACAGTAAGTAAGGACATGAGTCATCTCTTTCTGACAAAGGTGGGTACTGAATTTGGACAATTATTGAATGGCTCAATTATTCAATGGCTTCAATTATTGAATTATTGGGAATGGATGACATTCCTCTCTGGATGCATAAAAGATTACTGTCCAGAGCTGCTGGGCATCTGCTCTGTTATGGCTTTTGGCCATAAAGATGTGGGGTAACCACCTTCTCATCCCTGGCATTCACACATAGTGCCTGGGAAAGAGAGATGCACACAGGGAAAACCTTCTGAAGTGATTTCGTTTAAAATGACTTTTGAGTAAAAATCGCTGGCAGTGACAGACATTGAGGAGGATTTGGAGAAGTTGGCACCTTCACTCACAGCTAGTAGGAACTCGAATAATGTGGTAACTTTGGAAACAATGAGCCAGTCCTTCAGGAAGTACAATGTAGAGTTATTATGTGACCCAGCAATCTGACTCACTGTATCTGCCTGAGAGAAGCCAAATTGTTAAATCCACACAGAAACTCACACATGAACATTCATTAGCAGGCTTATTCACAGATAAAAGGTGAGATCACAGATGTCCAACAAAAGATGGATGGTGAAGCAAAATATAGTCTGTACATAGAATGGAATATTGTTTGTTAATTTAAAAAATGAAGTATTGCTATGGCTTGTTTATAGATATCCCTCCCAAGCCTCACGTGGTCATAGGTGGGGCTTTTCAGAGGTGACTGGATCTACGGTGTGTGATACAGGGATTAAGTGTGTGATGCTGAGATTAAATGTGTGTGATTAGTAAATTAATCCGATGATTGATTTGTCACAGTTCTGGGTGTGGATAATGAGGAAGCCCATCATGGGAGCTGAAGGCACCACCCAAAAGGCCGTTAGCCTGGAAGAGAAAAAAGGGAGCGTCTTCTGCCTCACTGCTGGCTGCCTTCTGCCTGGCATGAACTATATCTCCTGTGTAATGCCCCTGGAACATGCCACCCTGTTTTGGAGCCAGCCTACTCTGGACTGAAGCCTCTACAAACTGTGAGGTGCAATAAAAATTTCCTGCTTTAACTTTACAAGTTTGTCTCAGCATGAGAAAAATAACTAAGACAAGTCCTGACTTTTCTACATCATACACAAGCCTTGAAACATTGTGTGCAGTGGATGAAGCCAGTCACAAAAGCACATACATGTGATTTGTGCTGAATGATTCTGAGTTGAAATATTCAGGAAAGGGAAATGGAAGGGAGACAGGAAGTACACTGGTTAATGTCAGGAATTGGAGTGAGGGGAGTGTGGGCCTTTGAGTTTGTGTTTTTGGGTGCTGAGAAAGTTCTAAGATTAGTGAGTATGGTTGCACAAGCTTATGAGTAGAGCAAAAGTCAAAGAATTATACACATTAAGTGGGTGAAATTCATAGTCTATAAATCTCTTTAAGAATATTTAAAATAAATTAGGCAGGTAAATAGAGCCCAGTAGTCAA
The DNA here is from genome assembly GCF_000247695.1 of Heterocephalus glaber. Next base: position 7,995,833 of record NW_004624821.1, on the reverse strand, counting down.
GATGAGAACCTAGGAAACTACAGCCCTTGGGGACAAATCTGGCCACCTGCCAACTGTCATGAATAAAGCTTTATTAGGAAACAGACACAGCTGTTTACTGAATCATCTGCTGGGGCTTCTTTGCATAAACAATGGCAGAGCTGAACAGAGGCAATAGAGACTCTAGGGCCATCAAACCTGAATAATACTCACTCTCCGGTCATTTGCAGAGCAAATTCATGAAGTTCTGACCAAAATGCGAACACTCCCTCAGGATGGTGCCCACACTGTGGCTCTGCCATGAATTAATGCAATGCTTTCCCCATGTGTGTGCATGTACACATATGTTCAGATAAGTGTGTGACTTCATTTTCTCTCTGCTTTAATCCTCCCATCACTTGAATATAAATTGAGTTAGGACATACAGAGTGCACAGGGAATGCCAGTCACAAGAAAGGACCATGACTTTGTTCCCAAGAAGAATCAGTGACACCCCTCAAGCCACAGGAAGGATATTGCTTGCTGTGAGCTGGGCACCATTCACTGACTTCTTTATGGCAAAACACCCTCTGAAAGAACCTGTTTCTAACACCTTAGTGTTGATTATGAGCTTTTAACAGATAAGGGGCTTTACCCTGGAAGGTTGGAGACAGTTTACCCTGAATTTTCTGTTATCAGCACATTTTGTTTTATTTAACTGACTTCCTTCTTGGAAGATCTGAAGCCCCCTACCTTTGAGTATGAAGGCAGGGCACAGAGACTATGGAAGATGTCCATTATGCATTGTATCAATTAAGGTTCATTTGTGTCATTTATTACTTGTGATCTCATAAATGTAAAATGCCATGTATTCCCCACTGAAGTTTCACATAGAATAGATTCACTGCCTGGGATATCTCCTAAGCTCCAGGGCTATAAATGTCTGCCTATGTGATCCTTGTATTCAGTATTTTGAGTGTTGAGGAATACACTAGTGTTTTGTCACTTTTGACTTTCCTTTAAAATTGTGAAGTAAAAGATGTATTCTTCACATAGCACCATGTGCTCATAAAAGCACACTTATTGGAAGAACCACGTTTATAGTTGTAGGAAGGGTTGTCACAGTGTGTTAAATGGTCAGAGCAGCATGACTAAAAGAACTGAGGAGCAGGAAAAGAGGTCAAATTGTGTACCTGAGGAATGTCATTTGCTTTAATTGATCTTTAATTACTCCTTTGGATTTTCTGAACTGAGTGTAACAACTAACTGTCCATGCAGTGGGGAACATGTGTGGTCACAAGTGTCTCAGCGAATGTGACTGATGCTGAAAGCTGGTTGTATGAGGCTGGACCTCTCTCTACTGAAATTCAGAGGGTATATGGTGAAATGGGCTTGGCTGAGCATGGCCCTTTAAGATCATTTCATCAAACACCTTGCATTGAATTCTGTCCTGCAATCCACTTGCATCATCCAGAATTCCATCTGTACCTATTGTTGAAATGTACAAGCTTGGGCCCAGATCCACTCAAGAGGATGTGGCACCTGGGACTTTGGTATCAGTGGACTTGGATGAAATCATGCTATCTGGAGGTGGAGAAGATGATCCTCAAACATAATTTTCAACTTGTGCTTTTCACTTGGACAGAAGACCTCAAATGCTGAGCCCCAGGGCAAAAAAGGGCTGTAGATTCCACCAGCATATGAAAGACTTTGCTTAAAGTGTCAAGAGCATTAGAACATCCATTGCACTTTGCCACTTCCTGCACCCATACATATACACACATACTTTATGCATTTATCTGGCAGACTCTGCAATTTTTACCTTCACTCAGAATTAAGGTTTGCCATCACTCCTAAGATGTTTCCTCTGATTATTACCTTCCTGCTCCTGCAGATCCCTGTCATTGTGTGTGGTTTTCCTCTTCCCAGATGCTTTCCAAGAAGTATGTACAAGGATAGAGATGTGGTGATTGGTGGGCTTTTCCTCCTTCATAGATACTAGACTCTAATACATATTATGAGAAGCCTAAAAAGGGTTATCTCCTAAAGTAAATGTCTTCTACATTTGTACATTGCTGCTTCTTTATGAGGAAAGACACTGTCTAGGATATCTGTGGTTGGGTAGATCAACACTTTAGGTTTCCATGTCCTGTCATTTCTCCCAACATCTCCACAGGAATGTCTTTAATTTTGTCTCCTCCTTCTTTCTTTTATAATTTTGAAAGTGTATGCTTGGTGTTTTTTTTTTTTTTTTTTGGCTAGAATGTGAGGAAAACCCTATTCTCCACATTATTCCACTATCCACCCTTCTCTTTTTGCCTTGGCTGACACTGAAGGGGGTCCACCCATGTCCCTTAGAAACCAAGTTGAAGCCACTGTACTAATTTCAGTACTTGAAGGCTATAACACATTGTCTTATCCAAAACTTATAGGATCTGCTGATAATTTTATTATTCATAATCCCTAATATCCCCAAAGAGTAACCACTGATGTTTGTACCTCACCTTCTCTGACAAGCCTCTTAGTATAGATATTCAGTTACTCTTTCAAATAATGTTTCCATCACTGTTTCATGCAAGGTGTGCTGCATGTCTCTTGGAGCTACAAGCCAGACGAAGTTTAAACGGTGAGTAATCTGTAAGATTCTTATCTCCTCCAACTGGAATCAACTGCAGTTGGAAATGTGCCTATTTTCTTTCAGATATTTTTAATGGTAGTTCTGTAGCCGAAGTTACTTTTGACAAGTGCATAAAGCAGAATGTTAGAATGTTCAAACAGATGAGTTCTGCCCCTGTGAGAAAAGGCATTGCCACTGAAAACAACAATGACTTCTAATCTTTTCCAGTTGTTTGAGCCCCAAAGAATGGATCTGAGCCTCTGTAGATCTGTCCACTCTTGGGAGAAGAAATGACAGGTTTAGGAATTTTGTTTCCTTGGTATAAAAAGCATCTGTACCCATCTCATATTCATTTTTGTGTTCAGATGTTTGATTAATACATTTACTTTTGAACAGTTTAAGGTCTTCTCATGCATATTATGGAAGAACCCTTCAGAAACAAGAGCGCTTTCCTCATCCATGCTGACAGTATTATTTCCCTCACCTTAAATTTGCATATGTCTTATGTAAGGTGCAAAGAACATAAGATTTTTGGTGGTATAAAGTATAATTACCAGGGTGTGGTAGTACTTGCCTATAATCCCAGTTCTCTGAGGGACTGAAGCCAAAGAATCAGAGGTTGGAGCCCAGGATTGGCAATTTAGCAACTCAGGAAGACACTGTCATATAATAAAAGAGAAAAAGATATCTGGAGATGTAGCTTCCTGTGAATCTTCAGTGTCATAAATAAATAAATAAACAGATACATAAAGAAGTAGCTGAATATATATAATCTCTTGCACTTTTCTTTCATATTTTTTGCCTTCCTTCCACAAACTATGATTAAATCAAGGGATATGTAGTAATTCTGGTACTTGATTTTTCTCATGAAAGTATTTAGAGCATCTGGAATTTTTTGGCACCAAATATGGGTATAATAACATAGTTTACGTTCAATATTAATGAGTTAATTTATTTCTTTGCTGATTTTTAAGTACCACCTTGTGATACATGAAATAAATATTCATAAATTTAAGTATAAAGGTATGAATAAGTACATACAGATCACCCACGTGACTATTTTCTATTTAATCCAATTGTTGAATAATTTTTCTCTGTCATTACCACACTGTTTAAAATATTATATTTACTAATTGATATCACTGCTTCTTAACATGTCATTCTCATGTTATTCCAAATGGGAGAAGTGATACTACTAATTGATGTAATTCCTTGCTAAAGTATAATTCTCATTAATTTCCTTCCTTTTTAAAAATAATTTTATAAAATATCCATGTTAATGATGACATGTCAGTTTGACATTACAATTAGGAAATTTTCTTGCTATGTTTAATTAGAGTAGAGTGAAATTCTATAGGACTTTTTGCTGAATACTGACATCTATACAGTATTCTTTTCAATGATTTTAACTTTTTATCATTAATTAAGTTTATGGGTACACTTTAGATATACATAGTAATCACATTCATCATATGGAATTTGTACCCGTACATTATATCTTTATTCTTATTTTTTCCCATTGTACTCTCTCCTCCCTTGTACCCACCCCACTTCCCCTTATTTACAAAAGCTTTTTTTCCATTTATCTATCTTTTCTCATTTTTTTCCTTTCACTTCCTTCCTTTCCTCCTCCCCCCTCCCTAGTTCTCCTTCCTATTTGAACATTTTCTCCCCATTTCACAGTATCTATTATACATTTTTGGACCTTATTTACACATTCAGTTTCTCACACCAGAGAAACATATGATATTTATGCATATATGCCCACTTTATTTCACTTAAGGGCATGGTTTCAAGGCACGATCATTTACCTTGAAATTTCTCAAGTCTATCCTTCTTTATGGCTGAGAAGTATTCTCGTATAAAAAAAATCTTCTTTATTCATTCATCAGTTGATAGGCATTTAGGTGGTTTCAAAGGTTTAGCTATTACAAGATGTGCTGCTCTGAATATGGGTGTGCATATATCACTGCAGTATGATGCTTTCAATTTTTTCAAGACTAGTGGTTCCATTTGACCCAGCTATCCCTCTTCTTGGTATCTTCAATGGTTTTATCTTTTACAGTAGAATTTAATATTTTTTTCAAGCTTCTGATAAAGTGTTCTTAAATCTACTGCTACATTACATATACATTCCCCACAGTACTACCGATTTTATACTAAAATATTTTAACAATTGAATATTTATTTACTTCTTGGCTTGCTACTGTGCTTTTTGGTACAGAGAATTAAACTCTGAGGCTTCGCATTGTGCTACTTCCCAAAGACTTTAATGTTTTTATTTTGAAAAATTACTTAATTTAATTTAAATTTCTTAATTTAAATTTTATATGTTTTACTTAAGCCACTAAGTTGTCCACACTAACTCAAACTTTACTCCTCCTGTCTCAGCCTCTCAGAGTGCTGGAGTCACAGACATACACCCCCATGTTCATCTACCTAGTGTACTATTTTATTGGACATGAAACCCATTTATAATTTTTTCTTGAGTTTCTCAGGTGGAAAATCATATTCTTTAAAGTTATTAATGCCTTCTCCTTCCTTCAAAAAATATTTTGCCTGTTGTTTGATTTTATATTTATATATGATGTTGAAATTCCAGAACAATATTAAACAATTGTGATGATAACAGAAAATACTGTCTTAATTCATATTGATTGGAAATTCATATGTATGGACATGCTTTAAAGGATCTTTACAAATAACAGCTAAACAAAAAATCACAGTGCATGAGATCTATCAGGGCTGGAGGAGTGCTTTTCAGTACAAAGAACCCATGAATGAAGAGTGTCTGCCCTTCACCCACCCTGGCAGTGACTCAGTGCTTTTTCTTTAAGCAAATTCTACATTTGATTTTCTCTTTAATTGCCAAATACTAAGTATGTATGCTTTCAAGATGCAACATGATTTTTAATATATATTTACATTTCCAAATGACTAAAACTAGAAAATGAAAAAAACCAGCACTCCTTGTACCTCTCCATATGGATCAATGTGGACAGGGAAGTTGTTTTAGTTACATTCAAGAAGCTAACTTTAAGGAAGTAGCCTCCTCCTAAACTTGCATCTTCAATCATAATGAGTGTCAAATTTCATCAAGTTCTATGCATGCTTCAACAAACCTATTTTATCTGCTTGTAGAAATATTGTTTTGTTGTAGTGGCCTTTTGCTTTCTAAGAAGCTCTGGAGGTCCTCTGTCCCGAGTGTCTTTACATGGTGTGATAATTTAAAAAAAGATACAATAAATGTTACTGCTTAGTTGCATCTGATGGAAATGGAAGCTCAAAAAATTGCTTTGTGTCCTTAGCAAGCTTACCCACCAAATATGGCATCGTCTGAATTCTGCCTCTTACTCAAAAATAACCATGAAAAGGAAATATTTTTAATCATTTTGGGACACTGAGGCAACCAGGACAGTGCAAATAAAGATGTGCATTAAAAAAGACTTCCAGAATTGCTTGAGAAAGAGCCAAGAACAATGTGGTAAGTATGTTTCAAATATGGTAAAGTCTTTGGGAAAAACTAAATGACAAAGTATTTTCTACTATAATTTATTTTAATTTAAGCATTCACTACAGTTTTAATCACACCATATATATATATATATACACACACACACACATACATATATATACACATACATATATATATATACATATTACATGTGACACATACATATTCACATAATATATCAGACATAAATATATATATCATTTTACATGTGTTTGATTTTCTTAAATTCGAATGGGTTCTCACTATGGTTCCCAGTCTGGTATCTAATTTATGAGCTCAAATGATTCTCAGATTTTGGTCTTGGAAATGTCTGATACTACAGAAGTGCACAATCATGCCCATCTTACTTTACCATATTTTACTGAGACTGTATGTTCTTATGTCCTTTAGATTTTCCTCCATATTCACTAATTAGAAATCCTGCCTGTGTATCTTTCCCATGGCTATATCAATCAGAGCACTTGACTAGGATATTGATCCTACCATAATTATATTACTATCTCCACAAGATTTGAAGTGGGAGGATTCCAAGTTCAAGGCCCCTTCAGGCAACTTAGAGACTTTACAAGAATCTTCCTGTTATGATTTTGGTCTAGATGCCTCCTCCCCCCAAGCCTCATGCAGTCATAGGTTTGATCTAGAGTGTGTGAGGTAGAATTGATTCATGATGTAATGCTAGGGTCTAGGGCACTAGGATTAAGGGTGCGAGTCCTACCTACCCTAGGTAATCTGAATAAGATAAAAGAGGTAGAAAGATGATGTTAAACTCTGTTGCTACCGTGACTTCCTGTGTGCACCATGTTGTTTCTGCTTTGCCATGCCTGTTTGTCATGCTTGCCTTAGAGTCTACTGATTATGGACTGAAACTTCTATGAACTGTCAAATGACTTCCCCACTTAACTTTTGGTGCCAGGTATTTTGTCTCAGTAATGAGAGAAAAGTACCTAACACACTTCCTCAAAGTAAATAAGGAAAATTGCAAAGGGCTAGAGATGTAGATGAAGTCCTTTGGATCAATCCTCAGTCTTCTAAAAATAGTTAAGGAAGTTAAGGGAAAGACTAAATAAAATTGGACTATGCATTAGAAATGCAATTAGGTTTTATTGAAGAAACAAAAAATATCCAGAAGAAATTTACATTATAATGGTAATAACTATAAGTTGTAGTGAATGTTTCATCACTACAAAAAGAAGTAAAGGCCACTGGTTCATTAAAGTGAAAACATTGCTATTTAATATCTCTCTAGAAATGGTGCTGATTAACCTCAGGTCCTCAAGATATTTCATAAAAAGCACATGATTCAATTTAAGAGGGGTTATTACTCCTAGAATATAGTTTATCTTTGAATGTAGGCAAAGAATGTCTGTCCTTACTAAAATGATGTAGCACTTAGGGGCAAAGATGCAGCCCAGCAGCCCTTCACAGGAGGCCAAGATGGAGAAGACCTCATGGCCAACATGACCTTCCCCTTGGTGCTGTGGTAAACAGGGAGGAAGGTGATCCACACACTGCAGAACACCAGCATGCTGAAGGTCAGGAACTTGGCTTCATTGAAGGTGTCAGGCAGGTTCCTGGCCAGGAAATCCACAGTGAAGCTCACCAGGGCCAGGGAGCCCAGGTATCCCAGGACACAGCAGAAGGCAGTGAGTGAGCCCTTGTTGCACAGAATGATGATATGGCCATGTTCAGAGTGTACATCTGTGTCAGTGTAGTGAGACCTCAAAACAGCAGAGCAGTGGAGACCCCCTGGAAGGGAGGGCCAGTTTATACAGAGGAGGTCCTGGAAGGTGAGTTTAACATCAGTAGAAATAGAATCAAATATAAGTCTCTGTGTTGTGGCCTGGCTTTCTCTATAAAAGTCTCCTTTGGGTGAAGCAGCAAACTTAGCAGAAGGAGGGTTCTTGAGGTCTACAGTAGGATAATAAGCTGATGTACCCAATTCCCAAAGTTGGGGTGAGACGAGAGTGGTTCTTTTGAAGGCTGAGGAAATGGAAAGACATAACCAGCTGTCCTCTATGAGACTGGGTGGGACTGGTTTAGTAAGACATAGACCAATTCTAGGTGTTAAAGAGGTAAGGGAGTAGTGGGTCTGGGCCATCATGTACCAAGACTGTCTCCATGGAGACAATAGCAACATCAGGTTAATGGTGCTGGCCATTATCAAATAGGTCAGGGGTGAATAGCTTATCTTTAAAGGAGATAGAGAATACTGGTGAAACCTCCTATACTATTGATGAAGACAAAGGTAGGAGACTCTTAGGGACAGTTGTGAAGACTTCCCAGGCAACTATAGCAGGGCCCATAGCAAAAATTAAGGGAAGTAGTGCAAGGAGGCCTAGAAACCAGGGAAAATAAGAATAATCCATAGGGTGATTGAAGGTGTCCCTTCTGGTTCCTTTTCTGGGAGTGCAGACTGGTGCAACCACTGTGGAAATTAGTAGGGAGATAGCTCAAAGAACTAGGACTAGAGGTCTCATGGGATCCAGCTATTCCTCTGCTGGGTATCTTCCCAAAAGAATTAAAAGAATCATACCACAGCAATATATGTGCACCCATGTTCATAGCAGCACAGTTTGTAATAGCTAAAACTTGGAAACAGCCCAATTGCCTATCAACGGAAGACTGGATAAAGAGGATGTGGTTTTTAATAAAATGGAGTACTACTCAGCCATAAAGAATGAGAAATTAGAGGCATTTATAGGTAAATGGATGCACATTGAGGCCATATTCTTAAGTGAAATAAATAGGACACACATGTAAATACCGAATAGTTTCTCCATGTGAGAAACTGAAAGTGTAAATAAGGATTAAAATGTATAATAGATAATGTGAAATAGGAAGAAAAGGGGCAAAGGGGAACAGGAAGTGGGAGGGCTAGAGGAAAGGAAAGAAGGGAATGGGATTAATATGAGAAAATGGAAAAATGGAAACAAAGTCTTTGCAAATAGGGAGGAATGGAGGGGTTGAAGGGAGGGCAGGGGAAGGGGGAAACATAAAAATCAAGGTATATTGTGTAAAGGTACAAATCTCCAATGATGAATGTCATTACATTGTATACCTAAAATGTACCAATAAAATTAATTTTAAAAAAGCAAAAGCATTAGTACTATGTTATTTGAATGGGAGTGAAATAGAAGACAACATGACACACTGTCCCTGTGTAGTATTCAAATTTTCAGTGAATAAGATTTTATATTATTAAAACACAGAATGTGGATATGAGGTTGGTATAAGGCAAAAAAAAAGTATAGAAAAATAACTAATAATTGATACTTTGAAATAGGAAAGGGTCCAAAGGGGTAGGAGTGGTGGGAGGAGATGGGGAAAGGAAAGAATGGAAAGGAAAAATTATGAGAAAAAAATGGAAATGAAGTTTGTAAATAGGGAAGGTTGGAGGGGGTGAAGGGCACACAGGGAATGGGGAAAAAATAAGAACCAAGTAACATCATGCATAGGTACAAGCACCCAATGATAAATGTAAACGTATTGTATACCTAAAATGTAGCAATAAAAGAATTTAAGCAAAAAAAAAAAAAAAGCATTTATGTTGCCCCTTGAGTATGCATAGCTCTGTGCCAAGGGTTGGGAAATAATAAATGTGTTAGAGTATAAAAGGAAAAAAAAAAGAAAACTAATGTTGAAGACTTTCATACTTTACTATTTTGGAAATATTTGGCTTTCTGATAAAAAATCATGGCATGTTATGATCTCGGTCCTGTAAATATTCTAATGTGTTTTGTGGCAGATGCAAGACAGTTTCACAGCATAATCAGTGTGCTGAAAATGACTACGCAGCTTACCATGTAGTTAAATTTGTTATGCATTCTTCCTGCAGACTGGACATATTGTACTTTAATGTATATGTTTTGTGTTTACATATAGAAAAGCTATACCCATAGATAGCAGTTCCTAAATGTTGATGGCTTAAGAAAAAGTGTTCTTAACTCATAAATTATAGAAAAGACAAAAAAGTATTAATTTAATAAAACATTACTTGTCAGTGCTGGAGATGTAGCAGGATGTAACTTATAGCTCGCTGTTGACCTTGGCCATGGGAGTGTCTCAGTGCTTCACAAAGAGCCCCAAAACAGCAGGTGAGAAAATAGACTCAGTGCAGTGTCAGCCAGAGCCTTCCCCATGGGATCTTCATAAGCCAGAAATGTTACAGATTTTTCAATGCAATTGTTTTGCTGAGTGTTGGCATACTGATGATCTGGACACTTCATATACTGCTTCCTTTCCAGTGTAAATGCAAACTGTTATCATTCCAAGTTTATTCTTTCTCATTATTTACATCTTTGCTCCCACACAGAAGTTCACTGGATTAGTTGATGGAAACTGTCCTACTTTGTCTTTCTGAACATTAAGTAAAACATTACATAGACTGTAATTTGCAATTGGTACCACTCATCTTCTTCATGGCACAGAGAACAACACCAATTTCACCTCACCTTGTGTATCTACTTTATCCATGCCAGTATATTTCTGTTCTCCCTGAATATACAAAGATTTGTCTTTCTAAACTAAACCTCTGTAAACAATGACCTGGGTATTCAGTCAGGGAAAAAAAATGTGTGGAGGATTCATCACCATATTTTTCATTAAGATCTAAGGAACCAAATATGAGCAATAGTGCTCAAGGTCAAGCATAGTAAATTTCCCCAACCTCTACAATTATCATTTTTATCCCAAGTATGTTTATCCCAAGTAGGCGTGAATGGAATTTCTTTTCTTCTTTAATTCATTTATTGGTACATTTTAGGTATACAATACATTTACATTTCTCATTGGGAACTTGTAACTTTACATGATGTATCTTGGTTCTTATTTTTTCCCCATTCCCTGTCCTCCCTTCACCACCTCCACCCTTCCCTATTTACAAAGACTTTGTTTCCATTTTTTCCATTTCTCATAATTTTTCCTTTACCTTCTTTACTTTCCCCTACCCCTCTCACTTCCCCTACCCCTTTGGACCTTTTCTTCCTATTTCATATTATCAATTATTCATTCTAATCATTGGTACATTTTAGGTATACAATATAATGACATTCATCATTGGAAATTTGCACCTTTACATAATCTTTCTTGGTTGTCATTTTCCCTCTTCCCCTGCCCTCCTTTCAGCCCCTCCATCCCTTCCTATTTACAAAGACTTTGCTTACATTTTTCCACTTTCTCATATTAATTCCATGTGAATGGAATTTCTGTAAGTTTTGACTGGAGCACGAGTGAGACCACCAAGCCAGGCAAAATCTAAGCAACATGCAATGAGTTACTGCAACATGGGTGCAGATGGGCCAAGGGCAAAACGGCTGTTAGCATAGGAAGAGGGTGTGCATAGTTTATATAGGGGAGTTTAACTGTGTGTGTGTGGGTGTCTGCTCACAGGGTGGAAAATTTTGGGGTCTCTTGGGTGATAAGATTGAGGCTGGTGAACAGGGCGGGGTGAGCGTAGCAGGGCGATTGCAGGTACAGCAAGGTACAGAGGTTGTCTTATGGTTTTTTTGAGAATTGGGCTCCATGCAGGTGTGAATGATTGAGACAGTAGGTGGCTTCCTGTCATTGCTGTTCTTGCAGGCAATGCATCTGTTGGGCTTTTTCTCTTTTTCTTTCTGTTGGGTGGGGGTCTTGCTTGGGGAGTCTGTCAATTTCCATTATAATTTGATTGAAGTGATAGACAAATTGAATGGTGAAAACAAAAATCTTTTCCTTATTGAGTCCTCAGCCATGAAATGCTTTTACAACCACAAGTTTTAGTTCCATCGGTTAAACTCTTTTAAAGAATTTATTAGTAGAATCAATCAAAACCTTAACAGATTTTATCAATGAAGAGTTGTAAACTTAAGGTGCAATGAATATCATCTTTTAAATTTTCATTTTGAATGGCTTTTGAGTGAGATTCAGATATAGTATTTGTGCATTAACCTTGTATTTGGCCAGCACTAAATGCAGTTATTAATGTTAATTAACCTATTTCTTATCCTTATTAATTGGTATAATCATAAAATAATACATCATATTTCTTTCTTTCCATTAAATATGTTTTTATGTATTTTATGACAATAGTTCTTAAGGCAAGATCTCCAGCATTTTTTCAAGTAGAATTTATGTGGAACGTGCTTTTCTCATTCCTGATTTCAATATTAAACCAGAATACATGATAATTCCTTTAGCATTGTGTAAATCTAATTTATGAAAATTAAGACACCTTCATCCTATTCCCATTTAAGGAATGGTTGGTTTGCCATTTTTTCTTTATAAATCATAGAAAGATGCTCAATTTTAGGATGTTTTCTAGTTCTTGAGATTGTTGCCTATTCCATATGTTGTTAGCACAAGTTATGTTATGTACATAAAGTATGGTCATGATATAGCCTCCATAAAACTATCTCTCAATTAGAAATAGGAAATGTGAATTTAGTAAAAATGGTAAGTGTCTTATAAAGATTTCTGTATGTATGGAAATAGGTATATGGGGAGTATGAGCAGTCAACATTGTGTGAATGACTTACCTGAAAGAAGTAAAATGGCTAAATTTAGTTGTCCTCAGAAAAACACTAGTGTAAAGAGTATGCAAGCTCTAAGCATCTAGAATGAGTGAGGGGAATAGTGCTTGTGTGTCCAAGCAAGAATAAATAAATTTGAGGAAAAATCAAATGTTGCTTCTTGCATTGGGAAAATAGTGATGATATGCCACACATGTCACTTTATCCTAAGATTTAGTGTTATATGGAAAGGTTGAAGAATAACAATAATTAATGCATAAAACTATACATTATATTTCCTTAAATGTAAAATGGTGAAATAAATATATTTTGTTTATAGGTAACAAAGATAAGACTCAATGAAACTATATCTCTGGCCCTAATTTCCTTTTAATTTGAGACAAGGTTTCACTTAGTTGCCCATGCTGGTCTCCAACATGTGATCCTCCTGCTTCAGCATGACAGCTGTCTGTAAATGCAGTCATGGATGTCCAGGTACTGATGAATGTATGGTTTAAGAGCAGCAAGATCCAAAGTATGAATTCTCACCTTGGCAGAGAAGAGAGCCCTCTGTTTTTCAGAACAGTGTGAAAGCACAGGGAGTGAGGCTTGGAGGAGTCAATCTCAGAGGATTATTTGGGAATTTGGAACTGAAGCATCTGGAATAGTAGACATGACTGCATTTCAATTCATCCTCCTTGGTCAGCTGTAACTACTTTGGCTCAGGCAGAAGAAGGTGGACAGAGATGAAATCTTCACAACCCCGATTAAGGAGGGACTTACACTGCTACCTAAATTGACACTTACTGCCAACAGATGGAGAAGTCTGTTCTCTTGGCCTGAATCATCTAATGTGGCCAAGATGTGTTCAAGGATCTGAGTTCATGGTAAGATTCCCTAGGACTTTCTGTTGATTAATGTGCCACAGATTGAAACACCAGAGCCAGCTTTGTAAAACTCACTCTGATTGGTTCCAAGCCATATTAAAAATGTATTAAATAGATATATAGATTCCCTCTGCTTTTTGCTCCTTAGACCAAATGTGATGAGAAAAACACAATTAAATATTTAATTTAATGCAAATAGTGGGCTTAATTTTTGGCATAGAGAAAATAGAGATGAGGAAGAGAGTGGAAGATAAATTTTTGGGTAACATGAAATTTATTTTCCACAGATGAGTCAGTCAGACCAGGACTTAGGGTGAGGGCTCTTCAAGATTCAGCAGAGAACAAGGAAAATTGTATGTCTGTAGTAGTTTTGGGCCAAAGAGGACAGTGATTAATTCATTATTATTTTTTAATTTTTTAAAGCATTAAAGTTTTGATAGCATACAATTTAGTTTTAAAATCTATGTAGAAATTTTAAAATTCCCCATTTCTCTATTTTATTTTATGAGTTCTCCTTGCCTCATTCCTTTCATTTCTTCTTGATCTCTTCCCATTATTTTGCCTTTAACATTTTTCCATCCTTCTACCTATCCTTCCATCCATCAGTCCAATTCTCCAACAAGTTCCTTCTTTCATTTAAGAAACATATTTTACTGGATATCTAAACTGTAAAATCCAACAAGGATGGCACTAAAATGAGATAACATTTGTCAATTCATTTAACATTGATGTAAATATATTAAATTCCAATATGTTCAAAATAGTGTTATCAAATGTCAGCATAGAATGAAAAAATAAGTTTTTTTCTGATAATAAGTATAGTGAACCCTAGACTTACAAAGTCAATCAGTTCCCAAGGGCTGGTTTAATTAAGTCAATGTAACTGTGATCTGAATGTTTACCTGGCTACATGCTATAGATATCAAGAGACAGATGAATCTTCAATTAATCTAGTTAACACAAGTTGTTTGTATTTCAGGTGGATCATAACTTGATTGTCCACTGCATTACATACTAGTGATAAAATTATTTATCTTTATTGATTAAAAGGTCAGAGCAACTTAGAAATATACAAACCAACATTTATATATTTTAAGGTCTAGCCTCAACAACAATAAACATGTAATATTTGATGTGAAATCTTTGGGTTGTTCACTGAAAGTACAAGTAATAGAAATAAGCATCTGTTTATGTTTGAAATAATGTACCATATTAACATTTTAAAGAAAAGCAGAAAGAAATTACAAAACGGAATAAAAGGACAAATGTATAATTACCACATTATGTGGATTAAAAAAATCACAGGGATTCAATAATACAGCTGAAAAATTTGGTCATTTGATTCAACAAATGTTTCCTTATAAAATATTGAGTCCACTAACTATAGTAGATAAAACTATGCTTACATTATTAACGAATCCTAAAAATATTAAGGAATAAATTTGAGGAAAAATACTGTATATAATATTTGTGTGTATGTGTAATAAATACAAAACAAATATTGACACGTGGACATGTCTCACATTAGAAAAGAATGCTTAAACTAGAATGATAGAAACACTTAACCATTCATATTAAAATTCACTATAGAACACTATCCCTTTATTTAACACATAAATTCAATTCAGTGCCATTTTAAATTCAAAAGCTTTTGTTATCACATGTGATTATCCAATTCTAGGATTCTAAAGGCAAGAAGAGACAGGGTTTCTGCAAAGACAGCTTCAGGAATCTTGATGAGCAAGGATTAGCAAGGAAATATGAAAGTATTTATCAAAATAAATTATGATCAGTGTATTTAATGCATAGTTATTCTTGAGAAAAATATTTAATGCAACACACGAGGGAATTCTGAAATTTGGGGATCTACAGACAAAAGTTACCACATTAATAATGAGTAAATATGAGGTGAAGTGCTGCACAAGATAAAACTGAGTAACCAAATGAAACTTAAGCACAAATACAAAGGTTTATTATTGATTTTATGAGAGAAAGAAAAAACCTTTCAGACTAGATTTCAAAGTGAAAAGGTAATTGTTGCAAGAGTTAACAACTTTAGGAGCATTACAGAAAGAAATAATTCTATTGATAACTGAAGTAAATCTCATGCTGTAAGGTTAATATGTAACTGAAAAAAATGTTAAAGATTTGCTCCAGACTCTGTACATATTTTAGAAAAATACATTTTTAACTTAAAAAGACTTTTTATTCTTTTCAGAATGTGTTTGGTCTCTGAACCCATGCAGAGATTTCCTATCTGGCCTTAACAAAATAATGTAACACTTGGGGGCAAAGATGCAGCCCAGCAGCCCTGCACTGGAGGCCAAGATGGAGAAGACCTCCATGGCCACCATGACCTTCCCCTTGGTGCTGTGGTACACAGGGAGGAACGTGACCCACACACTGCAGAACACCAGCATGCTGAAGGTCAGGAACTTGGCTTCATTGAAGGTGTCAGGCAGGTTCCTAGCCAGGAAAGCCACAGTGAAGCTTACCAGGGCCAAGGAGCCCAGGTATCCCAGGACACAGTAAAAGGCAGTGAGTGAGCCCTTGTTGCACATGATGACAATGTGGCCATGTTCAGAGTGTGGATCTGTGTCAACGTAAGGTGGCTCTGTTCCCATCCAAACTCCACAGAAAGTGAGCTGGATCAGGGAGCCGATGGGGATGATGTAGTTAGGTGCCCCTGATACCAGCAACTGCCTCATCCTTCTGCCTGGAGCAGTGACCTTAAAGGCCAAAATCACAGTGATAGTTTTGGCCAAGACAGTGGAAACAGCCACAGCGAACACAACTCCAAATGTAGTTTGTTGGAGGATGCAGGTAGCTGTGTTGGGACGGCCAATGAAAAGTAAGGAGCAGAGGAAACAGAAGATGAGTGAGATGAGCAGGGTGTAACTGAGAGCCCTGTTGTTGGCCTTGACTATGGGAGTGTCTCGGTGCTTCACAAAGAGCCCCAAAACAGCAGCAGTGAGAATAGCCAAGCTCAGGGCTGTGCCAGCCAGACCCTTTCCCAAGGGGTCTTTAAAAGCCAGAAAAGTGACAGATTTTTGGAGGCAGTGAGTTCTCTGAATGTTGGCATACTGATAGTCTGGGCACTTCACACATTGCTCCAGATCTAGCAAAAAATGCAAATTTTTCTCAGTGCATGTTCAGTAATTCCCTGTTATTTACTGCCTCCATCACAAATAGCAAACTGGCCTAGTTGAGCCATACTATTCTCTTATGTAGTCATATACCCAGTAATGCCAAATCCATAGTGTTTTTCTTCTTTACAGTGCAGGAAACAATGCTAATATTTATTTTCTTTATTTTTTTGGCATGCTTTTTGGAAAATTTTTCCATTCTCAAGAAAACTTAAAGATCTACCTCTGCAAACAGTAGATATTCATTCAATGAAGGAGCACTCACTGGGAAAGCACCAAGAGCTTTATATTTTCTAATTGCCAGGGAAATAAATTTGTACCATAAAACTCCACAAGTTACAGTAAGTTCTCTGTATATTTACAGATTTTACCACAAAGCATAGTGGAAATTTGGTTACAATTGGATGGTTTCAGTAGAACAGTTTAAAGCATTAGCATCTTATAATTATTGAGCCCTTTGATTCAGAAATATCCATTTCAGTTTTATCATTCTTAATGCTTTCCTGTTATATAAATATAGTAGAAACTTTGAAAAACTTGAAAAATTATTTCTAAATATTTCATAGTTATGATATAGTAATTGTCTTTTAAAATTCAGGTTCTGAATTATGAGTGATGTGAAGAAAGAATTGTTTGAATGTTAACCTGACATTCAATCAACAATCAATTCCATTAATGATTAATTCACTTGGGTTTTATCCTTGCACACCATTATCATTGCAAAATACCAGTGCCGTGTTTTTTTACTTTGAGATGCATGCTGGTCTTATTTCTTTTTCTGACATTATTGCATTGGCTGGCATCTCCACTGTACCACGGTAGATGTGGTGAAATTAAGTTCTTCTGCCTAACGTTTGTTCAACATTGAATGATTCTATAAATATTTTTGTGGCATTAACAAAATTTCCTCCTATTCTTAATTTAATACAACTTGTTGTCATTCATCGATAAATTGTAAATAAGCATTTTATTTCATTTATTAACATTTCTTATGTCTTTTCTAGAATCTAGTGCTCCAAATTATACGAAGTAAGCAAAATCTGGCCACAATGTAGCCTCCTTAAACTATAGCACATTTTGGAACAGGAAACGGGATTTTAATTTAAAAAGGTAAGTTGCAAGCTGAGTGTGGGGCTAAGCACCTGTAATCTCAGCACTCAGGAAGCTGAAACAGGAGGATCCTTGCAAATTCCAGGCTAGCCTGAACTATGTGGCAAGACCCCATCTCAAAAAACAAATGAATAAATAAAGTAAACAAAAAAGGAGAAAATTTTTAATGATGTTTGATATTCTACTATCATCCATGAGTAGTACAGTTCAAGTTAACTCAAAATAAATTGATTTTTGCATTTCCTATTTATCAGAAAGAATTTGAATAATTTAGTACTCTTACTTTCTTATAAAGTTCACCAGTAAAACTGTCAATCAACATAAAAATTATGACAAAACTAAGATATGAATTCAACTTTTTAAGTAGGTGTGGGAAGTTGAACATTTTGTTCAGTAATTTATCTGTAAATTCATGAATTTCATTTATATTTTCAAGTACACTTATATGATGTTACTTATATTTTCTTCCAAAGTACCCTATATTTTTTTCCAGACAAGTCTACTTTTAGTGTTTGTATATTTGTTTTTGCAATTTATCTTTAACTTCGTGGCCAATTTTGTCAAGGGCTATTAATTTTATTTTGTTACTAAAATAAACTTAATTGTTTTTTATGGCTTTGATGTTCTTCTATTTCCCTGTTATTTCCTATCTTCCATTTTAATTGTTTCCTTTTCTCTTTAATTTCTTGTTTGTATCAAATATTTCAGATGTGGACATTCAGCTTATCTTTCTGTAAACACACATAATAAAACAAATGCATATATATATCTCCTAGGATAATTTCAGTTTCAATCCACAAGGTTTAATGAATGGTACTCTCAGTTTTTGGGTTTTTTTGGTACTGGAGTTCTCAGTTTTGACTTTTTGTAATTTCTATTAATTTCTTTTCTAGCAATCATGATTTTGAGATTTTTATTTATTAAAACATAAAATAATTGTTGCTGGCTGTACTTTTCATGTGTGCATAGGATACATATAATGAAAGTACTATGTATAAAATCTTGATAAATTATATTATACAAATGCATATATTTTGTGCATATATAATATGCAAATTAACTGTAGGGTACAACATATTGGTAATTTTGGCACATTTCCAATATATGGAAATCATACAGGAAAGTGAAATCAAGTCACCAAACAATGGCAGTAAAGTGGAAAAGCCTAAGCAGAAAGGTGACTCCAACTTGTCATGATTTAATATAATAAATTCAAACCATTACAAAGTGGTAATTATGATATGTAAAATCTTCAGTATTGTTTTTCTGTGCTATATTGTCTATGCCCTGTCCCAGCTAATGTCCCATATAGTACATTTTAATAGCATTGAACCTTAGATATGTCAACTTAAATATTATATATGTGGGAATGTGTAATATTGACACTTCTATTGACCTTAATAAGAATTTGTGTATCAAGGGCTGGGGATGTAGCTCAGTGGTTCTGGCACCTGCCTCGCAAGCACAAGGTCCCAAGTTCAATCCCCAGTACCAAAAAAAAAAAAAAAGAATTTGTGTTTCTCTCATTCATCAGATATAATATTGATATTACATCTTTAATGAAGTTTAAAACATTATTAAAACATTAGGTATGTTCCAGGGACAGAGAGTGTGTTGTTGACAAGTGACATTTTATTGTGTGAAATAATTAAATCAGATACTAGGGGAAGAAGGAATTATAGTTTGGTAAGCTCTTCATTTATTTTCTATTTTCTAGGCAGAAGGCAGGATAAAATGAGAAATGGAGAATTTCTCTGGAAGGCACAGACTTACCTGTCTCATTGGAGATCTCATTCTCTGGGCAAGGGCTACAATAGAAACAACAGGCAGCCCGTCCTTCCTGAGGGGATTTCCTGAATCCAAGATGACAGCTCTCACTGCACACAGAGTGGGGAGTCTGAGGGAAATCAGATATGTGTTGATGGATTCTTGGACTTTTACCTAATACTTCAGAATTAGAGGGATAGAGTAAATTTAATAAGCATATATGCTATGTTTACTGAATTATGTGAATATATAAAATTTTTTGAAATTATGTTAAAGAACTTTATGCCTTTTCCCTTCATCAAGAATCTGATATAGGGCCAGAGATTTAGCTCAGCGATTCTGCTGCCTGCCTCGCAAGTGCGAGGTCCCGAGTTTGATCCCCAGTACCAAAAAAAATTCTGATATATAAGAAAAAAATGTAAAATGTATTGTGACTTTTGAATTTCCACAGGTAAAGTTTTTCTAAGCTAGAGCAAGGACAAAACACTCACAGCACAATTTTGCTATTATGATTAAAGAAATCCTTTACAATTCCATCCAAATTACCTCTGTAATTCCTGTGCCCCACTCTATCACATCCTCATTTAAAGACAATTGTTGACTACGTGGGAGATGTGGGGAAAAGAGTCCTACTTTTGCTGTAAGTCTGAGACCCTCTGGAAGATTCCAAAAGTTGAGAATGTCATACTCTCCATCCCATTTCCTTTGCTCATTCATGTTCACTTGGCCTCCACCAGGATTAGTAAATTGAAGTTCCTTCAGAAAGTGGTGTAACTATAAGAGATGAATAATTTTATAAATATCTGGGCCCTATAACCATAGGGCCCAATGATCAGAAGTCCACCAGAGAAAGTCCTTGACTGTCTATAGCCCCTGCTTTACAATGAGAATTCTGCATATGCTCCAGTGAAGTAGAACAAGTGAAAGTCTATGGAAAACTAAAATATCACAATGCTCCAAAATATCAATATTCATAAAAACGCTACTGGAAAGCCCAACTAAATATTGTTAAAAACCAGAAAATACTTCGGGTGTATAGTGAAGGCTTCCCATATTTATTTTTTGTCTTATTGTTTCCAAAGGACATACATGAAACAAAAAGTTTTAATAGTAATTCATTATAGTGCTTATCACCTTTGAGTACATAAGTACATATATTTATACAGTATGTGAAGAAATACCATGCTTTCCATGGTCTCTTTAAAATTCCATCAGAGTTGGGGATTTTGCTCAGTAGCACCATGCCTGCCTTGCAAGCACAAAGACTTGAGTTTGATCCCTGTTACAAAAAACAAGCAAACATACAAACAAAAACCTACAAAATAAAATTTCATCAGAAAATTTTATATTAGTTTTGTTGAAAACTTTAGGTGGACAGTATGCTGACATCCTGTGGAACACAAAAGATTTGTCATGACTCATCTAATTTGCCCCTTGGTAGTGGCTCCTTATTGTGAATAACCATTTCTACTCAGATTTCTGCTGCTCATTGACAATGAAATTGATGCAGAATCTCTTGTTGATTTGGATAAAATATTCTAAACTGTGTTGTTTTCACATCTGTGGAACCCCTCAAGATAAACACATTAGTGGCAGTGTTTGCCATCCAGTGGGAAAGCTATTACCTGCCAGGGGGAAAATCCCTTCAATTCACCATTCTTTCTTGGTTGCATCTGAACTTGTTGAAGAAGCATTTCATGGAGGGCATGGGCCATGGCATACACAGCATTGTAGATATTATAACTCTCATCACTCATGGCAGGGTCAAAACGACTTACAGGAAGATACATGAGAGAAGCATTAGCTGGGCAGTTCCTCAATGTACAATCAAAATTAGATAAAGTGCAGTCAAAGTTCATGGACCAAAATATAGTGAAGTAAATGTCTTCTGGATATTTTGAGGGGGTAGCTGTCTGGATAAAAGTTTTAAAACCAGAAATCTCCTCATGCTGGAGTGAGAAAATGAGTGTTCCATGGAAAGAGTCAATTATGAAATTTTTCCCAAAGATGTCAGGATGCCATTGTGAGTTTGTGACCCAGACTCTCCATGTCACTAAATATTTCCCAGTGTAAAATCCAGCATCATGTGCAGTATTAGTATCAAAGTAGATAATAACAACATTTGCTGGTGATGTTTCTCTGGTCCATAAATCATATGTTAGTCTATTTGATTCGTTTTGGATGTAACTGTTTAAGATCATTTTTACAAATGCTACACAGACTCTGTTCCTGTCCATCTCTGCCCGCAAGTCTGAGAGAAATTGAAGACCTTTCTGACACTCTGCAATGACCAGTCCCACCCATGTCCAGCTAAAATAAAGCATCAATGAGACCATGCCAATGGCTAGAGATGTGTCTTTGGGAGCCATCTGATAGAGAGAGGGAAGTTGATCATTGTCACTGAGGATAGGGTCAAAAGAGCCAAAGGTTAGCTACAAGAAAAAGAAAATTTAAAATGAAATGATGAAGTTTGGTACAAAGCACAATCTCATATTTGAAGGGTATTAATCAAGAACTGAAAGTGAAAAAGGGGATAATTGTTCATTCTACCTTTTAAATTATCTTACTGTAGGGAACAGGGGAAGGGGATGTTACCAGAACCTCTGCAGTAAGTCCTAGTCTCCTGTGAGCCATAGCAGCACATGGTGAATTACAGGAAAGGTAGAAAAATGAGACTGAGAAGAAGCTGAGCTTTGGGTCTGAACAGTGCTGCTCTGGGCAGCAAAGACAAAGACCACCAAGCTTGCAGAACTTTTTATTCAGTACATGGGGAAACAAAAGTATCAAGTGAAAATGCAGAGTTCATTACTTTACATTGGGATAAACAAGGTGTAACAAAAGACTGGGGGGGGCAGTGGAAATCTAAGAACAACCAGGAACTATGCAGATGAAGATTTAGTTCCTCCCTGGCATCTCCCGCAGGTGTGGTCTTGTCCTGGAGATTACAGCATCCCGGGATCACTGAGGTCTCAGTTGTGACCCCAGGCCGAAATGTAATTATGTCTGGAATGCCATAGCTGGCCTGTAGGCAGGAGAACTAAGCCTACTCAAATGATTTTTCCCTAGAATTATGTAGCATTGCTCCCAACACTTACACTTTAAAGCCTTTCAGAAAATAATTAATTAAGTACAGGGAAAAAAATCTTTGTCTACTTTCCTCTCTTCCTCATTGTTGTAGGCATTTAAAATATGGTTGACTAAACCTAGATTCTTTGTATTCATTGTTTTAGATTATGTATTTTTCTAATTTTCTGTTTTTTTAACATTTCTGATAGTACATATTTGTCACCTGATCTTGTTCATCATAGGGAATTTTACCTGTGTATCATATATTTTAATTCTTTTTTCCCCATTGTCCTCCAACCACTTCAACCCCCCCTCCCCTCCTCTTTAACAAAGCATTGTTTCCATCCCAAAAGCTTTAGTTCTTCCATTCTCTTTTGTTTCTTTTTCTCTTCCTTCCCTTCTTTTCTCCACTCCCTCCCTTGTCTGCTTTCCACTGGAACATGTTCTTCCTGCTTCCCAATCTCTATCATCTATTTTGGTCCTTATTTACATTTTTGGTTTCTCACACAAGAGAAACAATGTGATATTTAAACATATGTGTTTTCTTTATTTCACTTAATAGTATGGTTTCAAGGTGCATCCATTTTCCTAAAAGTGTCTCAAGTTTGTCCTTCTCTGTGTCAGAGAAGTACTCCACTGTAGACAAAAGCAACATCGTTCAGAGTTGCGCAGAACTCACTGAATCAGCCCTCTCTGCAGACAGGCAGGTCTGCGGGCACCGTAGCAACATCG
>NW_004624821.1:7928060-7969446 GCF_000247695.1 Heterocephalus glaber | reverse complement strand
ATAGCATTGAACCTTAGATATGTCAACTTAAATATTATATATGTGGGAATGTGTAATATTGACACTTCTATTGACCTTAATAAGAATTTGTGTATTGAGGGCTGGGGATGTAGCTCAGTGGTTCTGGCACCTGAGAGTATCTAATGGCACTATACTCCAAATTCTTTAGTGAAATTGAAAGGGAACCAATACTGTCAAACTCATTCCTGGAATCAAGCATGACCATAATAAAAAAAATCAGTGAAAGACCAAGCAAAAAAAGAAAACTAGTGGTAATATAGTTAAACACATGCAAATCAATAAATGGACAAAGGACAAAAATCATATGATCATCTCAATAGACGCAGAAACAGTATTTGACAAAGTTCAACACATATTCATGATTTTAAAAAATCTATAGAAAATTGTAGGAGTTGGTCTTATCTCAATCTGACAAAACCATCTATGACAAGACAACAGTCAACATCATACTCAATGGTCAACAACTGAAAGCTCTCACTCTAAAATCAGGAACAAATTAATATGGGCATAACTCAAACAACTAAGATTAAAAGTTCCATTTGACCCAGCTATTCCTCTGTTGGGTATCTTCCCCAAAGAATTAAAAGAATCATACCACAGGGATATATGTTCACCCATGTTTTTAGTGGCACAGTTTGTAATAGCTAAAACCTGGAAACAGCCCAGTTGCCCATCAACTGTAGACTGGATAAAGAAGATGTGGATTTTTATAAAATAGAGTACTACTCAGCCATTCAGAATGAGAAACTAGAGACATTTATAGCTAAGTGGATGCACATTGAGGCCAAAATCTTAAGTGAAATAAATAGGACACACATTTGTAAATACCAAATAGTTTCTCTGGTGTAAAAAACTAAAAGTGTAAATAAGGAACAAAATGTATAATTAATACTGTGAAATGGGCCAAGGATTTAGCTCAGTGGTTTTGCCACCTGCCTTGCAAGCTCAAGGACCTGAGTTCAATCCCAAGTATCAAAAAAAAAAAAATTGTGAAATAGGAAGAAAAGGTCTAAAGGAGTAGGGGAAGTGGGAGAGGCAGGGGAAAGGAAAGAAAGGAAAAGAAAAAATATGAGAAAAGGAAAAAATGGAAACAAAGTTTTTGTAAATAGGGAAGGGTGGAGGGGGTGAAGGGAGTGCAGGGGAATGGGAAAAAAATAAGAACCAAGATACATCATGTAAAGATACAAAATCACAATGATGAGTGTAATTGTATTGTATATGTCAAATGTACCAATAAATTTAATGGAAAATTTTTTCAAAAAATGATGTGTTTCCATAGCTACTCCTTAGATGAAGATAGGGACCATTCTCCCAGACTTTATGCTTAGTAACATTTGTTAAGTTTTATGACTAAATGTTATATATATGATGAAATAATAATGTTTTCTTTAGCATTTTCTATTTTCATTAAACAACATTGTGTAATTTTTATCTGTGTTATTGGATAGTCATTTTCATTACAAAATTGTATTTCATTTATAAATTTATCACAATTTATTCATTTATTCTTTAATTGTTTGTCATTTAGGCCGTTTCTCTTTTTGATTGTTTTAAATGGTATTGTCATTAGTATTACACATGAATATCTTTTTGTGCACAATATAACCGTTTATGTATTTCCCATAATATAATCATTTAGTCATAAGTTGTACTTGGTTTTAATAAAATGTGCTAAAATCATAAAAAAGAAACACTGATAAGAAAGGAAGAAGTCAAATTATCATTATTTCTGATGACATGATACTCTACATGGAAGACCCCAAAACCTTCATCAAAACACACCTAGAATTAATAATCAAATTTGTCAACGTAGCAGGATACAAAGTGGATATTCAAAAATCAATAGAATTCCTGTACCCAAAACTAACTGAAAGAGAAATTAGGGGAACGATACTTTTCATAATAGCATCAAGTAAAATGAAATACTTAGGAATCAATCTAACAAGAAAATGAAAGACCTAAACATTGTAAACTACAATATTCTCAAAAAGAAGATCAGAGTAGATATCAGAAAATGGAAAGATACCTCCTGTTCTTGGACAGGCTGAACCAATACAGTGAAAACGGCCATAGTTTCAAAACTGGAATACAGGTTTAATACAATCTCAATCAAAGTGCCATTAGCATACCTCACAGAACTAGTGAAATCTATCCTAAAATTTGTGTGGAAGCAGAAGAGATCTAGAATAGCAAAAGCAATTCTGGCCAAAAAAGGCAAGGCAAGGGGCATTACAATCCGCAGGTTGAAGTCATATCACAAACCTACTGTGGTGGAAACAGCATAGTAATGGCAAAAATCAAAACACCTCGGATCTGAGGATCAATGGCAGACAGTAGAAGAGGTGGGAACAACTCCAAGCACACTCATCTACCTCATCTTTGTCAAAGGTTCCAGGCACCTTCACTGGAAGAAAGACAGCTTCTTGAATAAATGGTACTATGAAAACTGGCTTTCCAAATTGCAAAGACTAAAACAAGCCTCATAACCCCCATCATGCACTAAACTAAAATGATGTAAATATTAAAGCAGAACCAGTTAATCTGCTGGAAGATGAAATAGATAAAAGTCTTGTAGACACAGGTATAGGCAAAGACTATCTGAATAAACCCCAGTGGCACAGGAAATATTACAAAGCATCAACAACTGCCATCTCATATTAAAACCTTTTCCACAGCAAAAGAAACCACCAACAGAGTAAAGAGACAACCCAAAGCAATGAAATAAAATTTTACAAGCTATCCCTCAAGAAAGGACTATTATCCAAAATATAAAGAAAATGAAAAAAACCCAGACCCCATGAATTTAAAGACCCACTCTAAAAATGGACAGGTTCAATGAACAGATACATTTCAGGTGAAGAAGTTCAAACAGTACATTAAAGAGATAGAAATTAAAATAGCACTGATATCTACTATCATCAAGAAATGCTGGTGAGACTATGGGGAAAAAGAAACCCTTCTACACTGTTGGTAGATTATACATTTTGAGAGATGTAAAGATCAAAGCTTCTTCTTCTATCCTCTTTGATTAATGGAGAATATCACCAAAGGTGGCAAGGTTTTATCTCTTCCCATGTACCCATCCTTACCTGTGGAAATTTGTAGAGTTCCAGTAGTGTTCCAGTCTGGATAGATGTTTCCCATGTTGTTCCTGTAAGAACAGCTACAGACTTGCTCTCCCTCCTGCAGGTGTAATTGGGGACCTCGTCCTGCCCTGTGAGCAAAGTGAGGGAGCTCTCCAATGTTCTCCATTCACTGTGCTGGACATTGTGGAACTCATATCCCAGAGATATGTTGGGGAGAAAATGGGGGTTATTGTTGATCTCTTCTATGGCAAAAACCAAGGCCAGGACATATTGGTAATTTTTTAGCTTAAACCTACAGAGAAAGCAGAAACTTTCTTAAATAAAAAGCATAATGAATTATTACCTTTAAATCCAGTACAGCAACTTTTAGGCATGTCTGTTTCCCTTTAAATTTCATATGTTAAGGTTTCCTTAACTTTTAATGTGATACCACTACAAGGTTGATTTTTCAGATGTAATTAGATCTAGATGACCTTATGAAGACGAATTTCTTCTGAATGTGGTTGGCATTTTTCCAAGTGATGAGAGATCTTCCAGTATGGCCAGATGAGAACACACAAAACCAAAAGCAGTTCTCTCTTAAATTCTTAGCTGCTACCACTATGGAAAGTAAATAAGTGTAAAAAATACTTTGTTTATGATATATTTTTATACAGAAGCTTAGGGAATATTCCGGTGAAAGATGAAGATCTAGTCAGTAAATTCGCTCTTTGGAAGTGAAGGCTTAGGTAAGGTCTGAGAACTTACAGCTGCAGCAAATAATACAACCATGGCTCAGAAAATTACTTGCTCTACATACATGAAAGAAAAATTTTCCATTTATGCAGAAAACTATAAATTAAAAAGCTTATTATATTTAGGGTGGGTATCTATATCAATAATTAAATTAATTGCACAATTAACATATGATTCCATGCTTCATATTTCAGAAATACTATTCAATAAAATTGGACATAGGTAGAGAAAAAATAATTCTACATTGAGATATTTTGGGTAAACAGAAGGACCTGACAGCTGTAGGAAAAATAGTGTGATGAAGAAGCTTCTCAATTAGGTCACCTCATTCTTTGACCCCTCCTGGTATCCATTAGTAATCATCAAAAACTAGGAATTATACAGGAACTTCACAGCTCCAGAGGAGAAGGAATTTTAAAAAGTTAGACATTTTCTTAAATTAGAAGGATTGGCAAGACTGTAAATTTATGAATGTAAGATGTATAGAAAGGAAAGTTGAAAATGTATTATGGGTTTTCAGAGAAGTAAGGATAAAAATCATAGGATTATCTCAGTAGATGTAAAAAATTGTTGTACTTGATAAAATACAATATCTATTTGTGATCACAAACACTGATGAATATAAGCGTATAAAAATCTTACCTCAAATTAGTAAAATGTATTTATGACAAACCCACTGCCAGTGTCATACTAAATAGGGTAAAAGTCAAAGCTTTTTCCCTAAAGTCAGGTACAAGAAGCCTGCTCTCAGCATTCTTTTTTGATAGAGTACTCAAAATTTTACCCAAAACAATCAGGAGAGAGAAAGGAATGAAAGGTATAAAGATAGAAAAGTAAAAAGTCAAACTATCCTTATTTACAGATGACATGAGACTTTACATAGAAGAAACAAAAAAGTCCAGAAAAAGACTCTGAGAACTAGTAGACAAAGAAAATATCTGGATACAAATTCAAAAGAGAAAAACCAATAGTGTTCCTATCTTCAAGTTATACTACAAAACAACAGTGATAAAAATGCCATGGTATTGGCACAAAAACAAACATGTGGATGTATGGATCAGAATAGAGGATCAGAAACTTCCCCAGGTACCTTCAGTTATGTGATCTTTGACAAAAGGCCTAGAAATATACATTGGAGTAAAGATGGTCAGTTCAAGAAATGGTGCTGGGAACACTGGCTATCTATATGCAGAAGATCAAATCTGGACCCATATCTCTCACCATGTACTAAATAAAATGCAAATGGATCAAATGTTTAAACATTAAAATAGAATCAATGAACTTACTGGAAGATAAAATGGGAAAACCATTGAAGTCATAAGTGTAGGCTTTTAAGGACTTTCTGAACAGAAATCTGACAGCACAAGAAATAGCACTGAGAATCAATAGGTGAGATTATATCCAATTAAAAAGCTTCTGCCCAGAAAAAGAAACAATTCCCAGAGTGAAAAGACAACCAGACAATGGGAAATATTTTGTCAGCTATTCCTAACATAGAAGAGTAATATCTAGAATATATAATAAACTCAAAAAATTTAGATAACCCAAAATAAAAGACCCAATTTAAAATGGGCAAGTTAAATGAATAGACACATCTCAGAAGAAGAAATACAAATGGTCAATAAACATGTGAAAAAGTGTTCAATATCCCTGGCCTAGAGACATGCAAATTAAAACAAGGCTAAGATTTCGTCGTGTCCCAGAAAGAATGGCAATCATCAAGAATTCAAAAACTAATGTTTTCCACATTGTTGGTGGACTGTAAATTAGTAAAAAATCAATCATTATGGAAATCAATATGTAGATTTCTCCAGGAACTAAAATTAAAAATTGTATTTGACCCACATATTCCTTTTCTAAGTATCTTCCCCAAAGGGCGAAAGGCATCATATCACAGCAATACATGCATACAAATGTTTACAAGAGTACCATTAGTAATAGCTAAATTCTGGAAGCAACAGATAATGTGATATTTCTACATAATGGAATACTACTCAATAAAATGGATGACCTTAAAATGTTTGTAGGATAGTAGATATATCTGGAAAATATGATGTTAAGTGAAATAGAAAACAGCCAAGCTTAAGTACTGTATGGTAGTTCTCATCTGAGAAAACCAAAGAGCAAATAAAGAGCAAAAACAAAGAAGGGATAGAAGGAAAAAGGAACATTCATTTTTTGCAAATGAGAAGGAGTCCAGGAGATGGAGGTTGAGTGGGGGGTTGGAGGGAAACAGGAAGTAAAAAGATTTCAGATGTGTCATATACTTGGGCCAAAAATCTACAATGGACAGAAACTTTTGTTAACATAAATATGTACAAAAATTATGACAACATTTAGAGAAGGAGGGAGGGTTGTGGCTGGGAGGGGAAGTTGAATCAAAAAAAAAAAAATCAAGAAGTGTCATGTACATGTACCTACCATACTTCCTAAGTTGTACTCCCTAACTTCATGTACAGAAAAGATGTCCTAATCAAAAATAAAAAACAGAGTTGAAAATAACAAATCAATAGTGCTCCTCTATAACAATAACTTACACATTGAGAAAGAAATCAGGGAAACAATTTCATTCACATTAGCTTCAAAAAAATTTAAATACTTAAGACTTAAGCAAACCAAGAAAGTGAAAAACCTATTCAGCAAAATCTATAGTACTCTGAAAACAAAAGATTTAAACAAAGATTAAAAAATACAAAGACATGCCATACTCTAGGAAAAGCAGAATCAATATTGTCAACATGGCCCTGTTACCAAAAATAGTCTGTTGGGTTTTCATAATTTGAACCAAAATACCAACAGTATTAGTCACAGAAATAGAAAAGTCAATCCTAAAATTTATGTGGAACCAGAAGAGGGCCAGCATAGCTAAACAAAACCTGGATGAAAAGGAAAGCAAAGCAGGAGGTGATATACTCCCAGATTTCAAAGCTAGAGTAATGCAAATTTTATGGTACTGGAACAAAACTAGATGCGCTGACCAGTAGGATACTATAGAAGGTAGAAACAGCCTCATGAAGCTTTGACAAAGGGAACTAAAATACCAAACACTGGAGAAAAATAGCTTCTTTAC
Source organism: Heterocephalus glaber (assembly GCF_000247695.1). Next base: position 7,962,534 of record NW_004624821.1, on the reverse strand, counting down.
CAAAGGGTGCTGTTAAAATTGGTTATCCATTGAAGAAGAATGCAACAAAACCCATATCTCTCACCCTGTGTGAAAACAAATAAAAATGGATCAAAGAGTTAGACATACAAAGAGAAACACTGAGTCTGCTAAAATATAAAATAGGTAAAACCCTTGAAGACACAGACACAGGCAAAGACTTTGTGAACAGAAGCCCAACTGCACAAGAAATAATTCAAAGAATCAACAATTGGGATTGTGTGACCATTATGTATGGGAAATATGTACTAACAAAACAGAAGCTTCCATACAGCAAAGGAAACAACCATCAGAGTGAAGGGATAGTTTTCAAAAAGAAAAAAATATTGCAGCTATTCCTTGGATGGAGGATTAACTTCTAGGATATATATAAAATATAAGAATATTAAAACCTCCTGAATAAAAAGACCAAAACAAAACTGTAAAACTAAAATGAATAGACATTTTCAGTGCATTTTTACATGAAATATTTCCACATTTTGATCATTTGAGTAATGTGAATAAAAACAGCACTGAAATTTAATTTTAATTTAGTAAGAAAGGCTGGCATCATAAGCTCAAAAGAGAAAAAAAAGAAAGCTTAGGAGGTTGTGGGTATAAGGAAATCCTTCTATACTGACTATAATAAAATAACAGGTACTGTAGCATAACTACTATGAAGTCGGTGTGAAAATCCCTCAAAAACAAAAAATGGAAAATCCATTTGATACAGCTATACAACTCCTAAATATCACTGTTAAAGCATTAAGTTAATCATGTTATAGTAATATACATATACTCAGGTTTATACCAGTACAATTCACAATACTTAATGTAGTTAATAGTTAATAGTTATCCCATTGAACAAATGAATAGGAAAAATATATGCTATGTACACACAATGGAATATTAATCACACATATAGATAACTTTGAGTCATTTGAAAGCAAATAAAAGCACCATGAGTTCATGAATCTAAGTGAGGTAAGTCAGACGCAGAATGTTACTTATCACAGGACCTCTCTTACATGAGAAACTCCAAATATAAGTAATATAAAGAACAAAAAAAGATAGTAGAAAATGGAGAGGTTTGTTTTTCCAAATTTATTTTAGTTTATGCATATATTTTGTAAAGTTAAATATGTTTTGCCACTTTAGGTAAGAAAATGACATTATTAATTTTATCATTACATGAGCACAATGCATAATAATTACATTCATCTTGGGAAGCTTTTACATAGGCATATCACAGTAATACTTTACAATTGCTCTAACCCTCTCCTCCCTACAAACCTGACCCATCTCCATATCCCCTTCCCTTGTCCACAAAGTCTACTTTCATGATTTCTGTCTATCTTTACTTTTCCTCTTTAAATCACTTATATTTTAGGTTTATCATAAAATAAGATCCACAAGGTATTTAACCTTTTGTGACTAAATTGGTTTACTAAGAATTATGACCTCAAGTGGCATCTGTTTTCTTACCAAAGACGTGTTATTCTTCTATGTGAATGAATATTACTTTATTATATATGTGAAGAATACATTAAAGAACATATAGTTTTACTTATAATTTTATGTAAATAGGTATATAATAATTGTATTATATTGATATATACTATATAAGGTGTTTATTTAAATTATATGATAATTATCATTGCATATGTATATGTAAAACATAAAAAGTATTTCAAAGGATCTTTGAAGAAATGCACAAAAGTTCACCAAGATTTAGACAGCCATGAACACAGTCTTGTTATTTCTCAGAATTCATTTTCTGTTTTAAAATTTTTATTAGTACATGTTTGCAGTACATGCACTCTACAGGCATCTTGCAGACTAGGTACATGTATATAACAGAGCTTGGTTCCTTTTTGAATCCCTGTCTGCATCCCTCCCTCCTCCTTCCCTGCTCCTCTAAATGTCCTTTCCCTATTTTCATTCTTGTTGGCATTATTAATCTTATTTAACTTTTATGACATATAATGTTTATATCCATTGAGGTTACTAGGTTCCTATACATGGCATATAGAAAATTACAATACTCTGAAAAAGACTTCAGTTTTAAAGCAGAGACTAAAGATCAATGTACCAGTTTGGGCAGCTATCAAGATCTACGTACTATCTTTCCAAGTTATATAATGTGAACGCAAATACCAACTTAAAAATTAAACATGAAGTGGTTAAAAATTGGAAAAAAGAGAATAAAAGTATGCTTGAATTAGAAGGTACAATGCTATGTAGCCAAATGTCAAAGAACTATCACACAGCATGCAGGGTGCCCGAGACAGCTGGGACAGAGGGGAAAACCTTGCCTTTTGCCTTGACACATCTCTGCTCCTCCCCCAGATGCTGTTACATTTTTTCAGCTTTGCAATTGGGCCTTTACTATTGTGCCTCTGTGGTTTCTGCATATTGCTCAGTTTCATTCTGAATATTTCTAATCTATATCAAAACATAATCACCCTTGATGTCTGTTCTGTTCCACATCCTACACTTGTCCTAGTTTTTTTGTTTTTTGGTCCCAGGGATGGAACTCAGGTCCTTGTGCTTGCAAAGCAGGTGGGGTTCCACTGAGCTAAATCCCCCAACCCCCTAGTTTGTTTTACATCACATTGGCTTATCACCTAGAGTTTTTTTAGGTTGACTTAGAAAGAAAACACAATTGCCCAAATATTTGGTTAGTGATATTTCATTCATTAGGCTCCAAATAAGTTTTTGGCTCTAAATATGTGCTCTTCCATGAAGCATTCAGAGTGGAGACAATTCCTCTTCTGTAATACAGCATCTCATGATGGCAGTCACTACACCAATAGTTATGCCACAGTTAGAATAAAGAAATCCACCTAGCCATTTAAAAATTGGCATGAATAGTTTCCTTAAGAGTTTTCAAGACATTCATGTTTCTCTTTCCTGCTTCAACAATCCAAACTCCCATAGACCTGAACCAGTTAAGAAAGATCACTCTGTAGCAACCATCAGAATCAAAGTGTGTACATGAAACACATGGATAACAGTCTGCAAACCTATTGAATAAAATATGGAAATAAAATAAATACATAAACCTAAGGAAGGGTCTAGTAATAAAAAAGGCCAAAACATGGCATGGAAATATAAGGTGGAACATAAATAGAAATCTGAGATGGGCAGTGTCACCTTGTATAGCAGGGAACAGGTCCTGATTCCTAACCCTGAAATCCCTGCTTTCAAGTGTGAGCAGTGTCCATAGCACCCTTGTGGTTGTCGTATCAAAAAAGATAAAACCATCACTTTTTTCTTTCTCACAGGAGCTCAAATCCTCTTTTAGGATCTTCTAGCACTCTTTCTCTCCCATTTATTAATTACAATTTTATCTAAGAATTTTTCTTGATAATATTTGAAAACACAGGATATACATATATCTAGCTGAAAAAGAGTCAAGTTGTTTTTCTTAGCGTTTTCCAACCTGATACTCAAGTAGAAAATGAATGAACAAAAAAGACACTTACTGCTGGAGAAGGAAGAAGTCCTTGTTAGGCCTCTGATGAGAGATACTGAAGAGGTGAGCATGTGTATAAAGGAGGAAAAACCCACCAACCACCACATCTCCATCCCTGTTCACACTTCTTTTCATTCCTTTAAAGCAATCTAAATTATTCAAAGTACATACCAAGAGAGGAAGCTGCAGGAAGAAGTAGATATAAATCAAAGGGAACATATTGAAAATTTCTGCAAAGCTCTGTTTGAACTTTGAACTTGCAGTGTCAGCCAAGAAAAGAACTATGGGTACACATATGTGTGTTGTGGCCTGGAGTGGACAAATCAGTGACTCTCCCACACTCGCTTTAAGGAATCTGTAACTCTATCTACCCTGGGGCTCTGCATCTGAGGTCCAGTGTCCAGGTGCCAAACACACATTGGAAAAATATGTTAAAGCATCATTCCCTTTACCCCTAGGAATAATGATTTCATCAAGGTCCAATAATTGCATATTCTCATGAACCACTTCCTCTTGGGCAGTTTTAATCCCAAGCCTATGTCAATAATTGATTTTTATTAAAGCTGTTTTGGATGATGCAAATGGATTGCACTGGAGAATAGAGTGTAAAATATTTGGTGAAAAGGTCTCAAAGTGTCCATAATTAGAGAAGAATATTTTATCATTATGACCTCCAAAATGCAAGGTACAACCTCACACACCCAGGGTTCAGGATGGTCAGAGAATGTTTTTGGGTAGCTCATACATGTCTGCCTTCCAATCAATGTACTGAACTATTGCACATGTTCCCCTTTGTGAGATTAAAGTATTTATACTGAACTCAGGAAATCTAATTTAATAACAAGATCTACTAATAAGTTACAAAATTTGAAGCCTTCCTCTACTATTAATTTTGCTTAAACATGTTAATCTCATGGATTACTCTATCATGATACCCATTCCTACAATAACAATCTCAGTTTCCTCCATTATCCATACTTTCATTTTTTTTTTTGTACCAGGGATTGAAATTGGGACATTGTGCTTGGGAAGCAGGCAGCAGAACCACTGAGCTAAATCCCTGGCCTGGTACTTTCAATGATTACATGGGCTTAATGAGAAATTTTTTTCCTTTTTCACCATTTGCTAAAAAGCAAAAAGGTGGAGAGGATTCCTGTATTTCACAGTACAGTATATTTTAGGAAGAACATATTTTTGTACCTAATAAAGCTTCTTTTTACAAGAATGTGTTTTATCTCTGAACTCATGGGGAAAATTTCTTTCTGATCTTAACAAAATAATGTAGCACGTATTGACAAATATGCAGTCCAGCAACCCTGCATTGGAGACCAAGATGGAGAAGACCTCCATGGCCACCATGACCTTCCCCTTGGTGCTGTGGTACACAGGGAGGAAGGTGACCCACACACTGCAGAACACCAGCATGCTGAAGGTCAGGAACTTGGTTTCATTGAATATTTCAGCCAGTTTCCTGGTCAGAAAGGCCATAGTGAAGCTCATCAAGGTTGGGGAGCCCAGGTATCACAGGACACATTAGAAAGCAGTGAGTGAGCCCTTGTTGTGCACAATGATGTGACCATGTTCAGAGTGTGCATCTGTCTCAATAAAGGGTGGATTTGTCCCCATCTAGACTTCACAGAGAATCAGTTGGATCAGGGAGCAGATGGGGATGATATAGTTTGGTTCCTCCAATACTAGCAACTGCCTCATCCTTCTGCCTGGAGCAGTGACCTTAAAGGCCAAAATCACAGTGACAGTTTTGGCTAAGACAGTGGAAACAGCCACAGTGAACCCAACTCCAAATGTGGTCTGCCTGAGGATGCAGGTGGCTGTGTTGGGATGGCCAATGAAGAGTAAGAAGTAGAGAAAACAGAATGTAAGGGAGATGAGCAGGGTGTAACTGAAAGCCCTATTGTTGGCCTTGACAATGGGAGTGTCTCAGTAGTTCATAAAGAGCCCAAGAGTAGAAGCTATGAGGACAGTGAGACTCAGGGCAGTGCCACTCAGCATCTTCCCCATGGGGTCTCCATGATTCAGGAAAGTCAAAGACTTTTGAAAGCAGTAGTTTTGCTAATTGTGGCATACTGATCATCAGGACCCTTCACACACTGCTCCATATCTACCAAGAATGTCCAGTTATCATTAGTTCAAGTTCATTATTGCCCCTCCATTCACTCACTCATTCATAGAAAATGGGTCGGGGAAAAAAAGGGAGGGGACAGGGGAAAGGTTGGAAGGGATAGAAAAAAATGGCAATAAACATTTTGCAAATAAGGAGGAGAAGAGGGGTTGAAGGGAGGGTAGGGAAATAGGAAAAAGTAACAATCAAGATATACCATGCTCAGGTACAAATTTGCTATGATGAATGATATCCTCATGTATATCTCAATGTATCAGTAAACCTAATTTAAAACAAATTAATTCATAGGACCTTTTGAACCTCTTTTTGTTTCTGTTTCTTCTTTGTTTTTCATTCAAAGTTCTTTCTTCTAAATTTTACTCCTGATTGTTGAACTTTGTCTGAGCTTCATAGCCAGCACTTTAATTTTTTTCTAAATTTTGGAATATAGTCTTGTTAGGTCACAACATTGCCAAAGCTGCATTCAAATTTGAGTGCTGAGTTTCTAGGTCTGCATGAGCATGCCCAGCTTTTCATTTGATTTTTTAGACACTAAGCAGAGGAATGTTATACTTACAGCATCCCTCAGTTAATATTGTCCTCATTTTTTGTTCTATATTTACAAAAACCAATAAAATATGTTTCTTTCTATAGCAAACCTCTGCAACCCAGGCTTTATAGACTCCTTCAATGAACAACCACTTGAGAAACCCAAAGTAATTTACTAAGTTCTAGGTATATGATGAATATACAATCTGTCCAATAGGATATGTTCTCCCACCCCACAGAATGTTGTGGCTTTCATGAAAAAAATATTGGGGTTAGTATAACAATTGAATCTGTAGAATCAATTGTAAAACACTAACACCTTCCCATTGGTGATAATTTCCATTCATGTACACACTTTCTTTAATCAAGTACTGCCATTATATTGTTAAAAAAATTTCCATACTTTAACATGTTACCTTATTAGTTTTATCTTGATATATTTAATAGATGAACATTTTTAATTGTTAATTTGTACAATATCATCTATTAATAAGTAGTGACAAAGTTGTATAAATAGGTTATTTTTCACCTTAATTGATATTCCATCACCAAACAATCTAATTGTTAATTTATGTGGGTTTTATACTTACACACTAACACCATAGGAAAATTATGGCAGACATATTCTTTTTTCTCAGTACATGATGACTTTTATATGTGCTTCTGAGTGTAATTTATCAGCAGGGACACTGGCATAACATCTGTTAGAAAGGGTTTCAAGGAAAATTTTACTCTGATTTTTGCTTTCAAAATTTAAACACAAGAGCACAGAGGAGGCTTCCAGGTTGACATGCCACTTCTCCCAGTGTAGAGTAGGAGGCATCTGGGCCAAGATACCACCACTCCAGCACAGAGGAGGCTTCTAGGTCGATGTGCCAAAACTCCTAGTGCAGAGTAGGAGACTGCTGGGTTGATGTGCCACAGGTCCCAGTGCAGAGGAGGAAGCTTCTGAGCCAAGGTACCACCACTCGCAGCACAGAGGAGGTAAGTCTTGTGGGAGCCAGCAGCACCCCCACCACCATCAAAATGAGAAGACATGTAAACAAGCCTCAAAACCAGACTTCCAGATCACCTAGAGCAACTCCAAAGGGAAACAAGATTGAACACTCTGATACTCAACAACCTGTACTCCCTGAACTAGCAACAAAAGAGGATCTGGAAAAAATTAAATCACAAATAATTTCTCAGATACCAGCAGAGATTGTACCTATAGTCCAAGACATGACAATGTCTTGAAAGGACACAGATAAAAAATAGAGGAGCTGAGGAACATGATGTAATCAATATAGGAAAAAAAAGGAATCCATAAAACAGATGCAAATAGATTTCCAGGAGATTAAAAACTCCATTGAAAGTCTATGCAGCAGAATGAGCAAACGTGAGGACAGAATTACAGATATAGAAGATAAAATTGCAATTAGTGACCAGGAAAAGAAAAATTGCCTTAAAATTATAAGGGACTTTGAGAAATTAATCCAGCAGCTGCTAGACAAGGCAAAGAAGAATAACATAAGAGTGACTGGAGTCAATGAAGAAACAGGAGAGTGTGCAGATGACATAAAGAAACTGTTCACAGAAGTGTTGGCAGAAAATTTCCCAAGCAGGGGAAAAGAAATTGACATTCAGATAAGGGAGGCATATAGGACTCCAACTAGCCTTGATCAAAAAAGCTACACATAGGAATATAATTGGTAAGATTTAAGAAACCCAACAGAAGAACAAAGTTCTGCAAGCAGTTAGAGAAAAGAAAGAAATCACATACAAAGTAAAGCCCATCAGAATCACAGCAGACTTCTCAACATAAACTCTCAAGGCAAGAAGATCTTGGAGTGAAGAATTGCAAGCCTAATGGAAAACAGCCTCCAATGCTGATGGATGTAGCCTACAAAATTATCTTTCAAAATTGATGGAGAAATAAGATACTTTCATGACAAAGAGCACTTAGGAACTTCATGAATACCAAACCAGCACTCCAAAAAATTTTAGGCAATATCCTAGGAAAAGACAATGAGGATCACAACCCCAGGAAGCAAAGCAGATAGGAACTTAACAGATATTTACAGAGTGTTCCAGACCCAAAAAATCAGAATACACATTCTTTTCAGCTGCACATGGATCATTCTCCAAAATAGACCATATACTCACTCATAGAATATATTTAGGCAAATGCAAAGAAATTGAAGTTATTCCCTGTATATTTTCAGACCATAATGCAATGAAATTGGACATCAATAGCAAAAGAAACCAAAAAATTTCATAAACACATGGAAATTGAACAACATACTTCTGAATAACCAATGGGTGAAAGAGGAAATTAAAGAAGAAATCAAACAGTTCCTTCAATTAAATGATGATGACAGTACAACATATTGGAACCTACAGGACAAAATGAGAGCAGTCTTACAAGGGAAATTCATAGCAGTGAATACTCATATTAGGAAAACAGAGCTAGCCCAGTTAAACAACCTGATGCTGAACCTCAAGCTTCTAGAAAAAGAGGAGTGGGACAAATGCAAAGCTCATACAAGGGAGGAAATTATAAAGATCAGAGCAGAAATCAATACAATGGAGACTAAGAAAACAATACAAAAAGTCAATAAAACTGAGAGTTGGTTCTTTGAAAGAATAAACAAAATTGACAAACCTTTAGCCAACCTGATCAGAAAAAGGAACAAAAAGGCCCAAATCCATGCAATTAGGAATGAAAAGGATGAAACTACAATGAACCCAGCAGAAATCCAGAGGATCATCAATACCTACTTTGAGAACATATATGCCAATAAGATGGGAAACACAAAAGAAATGGACAGGTTCCTAGATACATATGAATCACCAAAGTTGAATGAAGATGACTAAAAAATTCTAAAGAAACCAATATCAATCAATGAAATTGAAAGCATAATTAAAAACTTACCAACTAAGAAGAGCCCGCATCCTGATGGATTCACCACTGAATTCTACAAGAAATTTAGAGAGGAACTACTGCCGCTAGTGTTTAAACTCTTTAATGAAATTGAAAGGGAGGCAACACTCCTGAATTCATTCCTTAAAGCAAGCATCACCTTGATCCCCAAATCAGAGAAAGACTCAAATGAAAAAGAGAACTATAGTCCAATCTCACTAATGAACAGAAATGTAAAAATCCTTAATAAGATACGGGCAAATAAAATGCAGAAGATCGTCAAGAAGATCATACAAGCAGACCAAGTGGGATTCATCCCAGGGATTGAGAGATGGTTCAACATATACAAATCAATCAATACTATATCAATATAAGCTATATCAATAGACCCAAGTACAAAAATCATATGATCATCTCAATAGATGCAGAAAAACCATTTGACAAAATCCAACATGCATTTATGTTAAAAACCCTACAAAACTGGGAATGCATGGTCTTTACCTCAATCTGATAAAACCCATCTATGGCAAAACAACAGCCAATATCATACTAAATGGTCAAAAACTGACATCCTTCACAAAATATCAGGAAGAAGTCCAGGATCTCCACTATCACCACTCCTGTTTGATATAGTTTTAAAAACATTAGCCAGAGCAATTAGACAAAGAAAAAAATAAAGGGAATAAAGATCAGAAGTGAAGAAGTCAAACTGTCATTATTTTCAGATGACATGATACTCTATATAGAAGACCCCAAGAACTCCACCAAAAGTCTTCTAGACTTAATAACCAAATTCAGTAAAGTAGCTGGATACAAGGTCAGCACATAAAAATCAATGGCTGTCTTCTACATGAACAACAAACTCACTGAGAGAGAAATAGGGCAAACAATTCCTTTTATGATAGCATCCAAAAAACTGAAATACCTAGGAATCAACTTAACCAAAGAAATCAAAGGCTTCTTTGAAAACTATAGCACTGTGAGAAGAGGGATTGAAGAGGATATCAGAAAATGGAAAGACATCCCTTGATCCTGGGTAGGAAGTATCAACATAGTGAAGATGGCCATATTTCCAAAACTGCTGTATAGATTCAATGCAATCCCAATTTAAATCACAACAGTATATTTCACAGAACTAGTGAAAACTATCCAAACATTCATTTGGAACAAGAAGAGACCCAGAATTGCAAAAGCAATTCCTGGTAACAGAGACATTGCAGGGAGTATTACTACCCTCAATTTAAAACTATACTACAAAGCTAGTGTGATAAAAACAGCATGGTATTGGCAAAGAATCAGACTTGAAGACCAATGGAATAGATTAGAAGATTCAGAAACAACTCCAGAAACACTCAGCTACCTAATGATTGACAAAGAAGCTAAATATCATCAATGGAGGAATGATAGCCTCTTTAAAAAATGGTGCTTGAAAAATTGGGCTTCAACTTGCCAAAGACTAAAACTAGGCCTATATTTCTCACCATGCACTAAACCAAAATCTAAATGGATTAAAGATCTAAATATTAAAACAAAAACACTAAAACGGCTGGAAGCAAGTGTAGGGAGAACTCTTGAAGACATTGGTGTAGGATAGAAATTTTTGAACAAAACCTCAGTTGCCTGTGAACTAGCACAAACAATCAACAAGTGGGATCTCTTCTTACCTAAAAGCTTCTGCACAGAAAGAGAAACCACCAACAGTGGGAAGAGACAACCCACAATGTGGGAAAAAGTTTTCACCAGCTGTGCCTCAGACAAAGGTCTACTACCTAGAATCTCTAAAGAACTTAAAAAAACTCAGACCTCCCAAATTTAAAGATCCAATCCAAAAATGGAGATCTGAAATGAAGAGACATTTCTCAGACAAAGAAGTAGAAATAGCAAATAAACATATGAAAAAGTGTTCATCACTGGTCATTAGAGAGATTCAAATGAAAACAAAGCTGAGATTCCACCTCACACCAGAAAGAACAGCTGCTATCATGAAATCAACCAATAACGAATGTTGGTGGGTCTGTGGGAAAAGAGGAACACTGCTACATTTTTGGTGAGTGTGTAGAATGGTGCAACCAACCACTGTGGAAATCAATATGGTTATATCTCAAAGAACTAGGACTGGAAGTCCCATTTGACCCAGATATTCCCCTGCTGGGTATCTTCCCCAAAGAATTAAAAGAATCACCACAGTGATATATGTGCACCCATGTTCATAGCAGCACAGTTTGTAATAGCTAAAACTTGGAACCAGCCCAAATGCCCATAAACTGGAGACTGGATAAAGAAAATATTTGTTTTGTATAAAATGGAGTACTACTCAGCCATAGAAAATGAGAAATTAGAGACATTTATAGCTAAATGGATGCACAGTGAGGCAATACTCTCAAGTGAAATAAACAGGACACACATGTGTAAATACTGAATAGCTGCTCTAGTGTGAGAAACTGAAAGTGTAAATAAGTACTAAAAGGTATAGTAGATAATGTGAAATAGGAAGAAAAGGGGCAAAGGGGAAGGGGAAGTAGGAGAGGTAGCAGCAAGGAAAAAAGAGAATGGACTTCATATGAGAAAATGAAAAAATTGAAAAAAAGTATTTGTAAATAGGCAGGGATAGAGAAGTTGAAGGGAGGCAAGGAAAGGGGGAAAAAACAAGAACCAAGAGAGATTATGTAAAGGTGCAAATTTCCAATGATGAATGTCAATATATTGTATACCTAAAATGTACCAATAAAATAAAAGTAAAAAAAATATTTAACCACAAATTTGTGGTTACTTTAGGATTGTATAAATGTCATTTATGGGATGTAAACATTTTCTTCCTATTCTTAATTTTTGTAATGATTTTTTTTTTTTAGTTTTAAATCATGGAAAGGAATTCAGCTTTAATATATTATCATCCATTCATTGATATTATTTCTTTTTTCATTAAAGTAGTAAACTAATTTGTATTTCATAGATTGAATTTGATCATAGATTCCCTCCTTAGATCATAAATTTCATTTCAGAATAGAATATGCCAATTCAGGTCCTCAAGGTAACTGGCCTGTAAACTTAGTTTCTTGTAATCACATTGGCAGCTGTGGATAATATAATGTAGCTTTAGTCTCTCTCTTAAAAAATATTAATTTGTACATGTTTATGGTACATAATGAATATATTCACTGTAGGGAATCAGTACAGGTACAGAACATACCTTAATTTTTCCCCTCTTCTCCTTGCTTTTTATTGTACCAGCATCCAATTCATTTATCTTATAAATTCATATACATTTAATTATTGTATATACCGATTGACAACCATACTAACAGGCCATAAAATATTTAAGACAGTTATACTAAGTCAAGAAACATTTTTTTGAGACAGGATCTTGCTATGTAGTTCAGACTGACCTTGAACTCGCTATGTAATCAAGAGTGGCCTAGAACTCACAGCAATCCTCCTGCTTCAGCCTCCCTAGTACTGGGATTACAGGGGTGTACCACCACACCTAGCAAGGAACACTTTCTGATACATTGTCCATGCTGAAGAATGACTTTATTTCTCTTTCTTCTTTCCTCATCATTATATTTTATTAAATTTTTTTATATATTGAGTTTCATAGAAGAGAAACAATGCAATATTTACTCTTGTGTGATAGACTTACTTCACTTAACATTATGGTCTCAAGGTGCATACACTTCCTTACAAATGACTCATGCTTATCCATCCTTAGGAGTGAGTAGTACTACATTGTGTCTAAATACTACATTTTCCTTAGCTTTTCTCAATATCACTTTTGCTAAGGGGTTTAAATCAGCATTAGCATGTTCTTGAATACTTCTCTGTCTCTCTCCCTCTCTCTCTGTGTCTCTGTTTCTCTTTCTCTCTGCTATTTGTTCCCATCGGATGATCAGCTGTCCTTTACCCTGATTCTTTTGCCATGACATTTTTGCCTTAGTCCTCTGACTATGCACTGAAAACCTGAACCAAAATAAAATTCTCCTCCTCTAAATTGTCCATGTTGGGTGTTTTGTCCTAGGAATGAGAAATTGATTCATTTAGTATTATACCAAAAAGAAATTAGGTGGCATAAATTCTTGTTTATGATTAGCAGAAGTGGACAAAATGGCAACTCCCCTTTTATGTATTATGCAAAGGCTGTAAATGAAATTCTCTCTTCTTAAACTACAGATAATATAAGGGTGAATATTGAGGCAATCTATAGAAAAGTTACAGAATTCCAATACTGAAGAACTTCCCATACCATAAATATGACTTAGTAAATACTCGGATTGATGATAAATCATGACCTGATAGAATCACCTTTCTATGAGGTATTCTCTAATTTGATTTTGGGGCTGATATGTGTTTTGAGTTCACAACCTATCTAGTATGATTTCAAATTTTCTTTGAAGTATATCTAGACTGATGGTTTACATTACAGTTAATGTGGGTGTATATTCTTTATAGAGTTTGAGGATATGGTACATTAGAAAAATATTAAACTAAAGACTCATATATCTTAGCAGACACCATTTTGTCCGTTTATTTTATTTTCTCTTAGAACTCTCACTAATATTTCCTGTAGTTTATGAGTTTCAAGTAAACTTTCAAATAGATTGATGTGGAACAGTAAAATATATTTTCATAAGGAAACCTTCCTGTACATCTGTAAAAATGACACAGTTTTCTATTATAGTATTATTTTTTAAAAATAATGTATAACTTTATTATCATTCACTAAAAGCACGCATTTACAAAAATTAAAATTATTCAAAGAAAAGCAATGCAAGGGAAAAAAACTATAATAATATTCGAATATAATAGAACTCAACAAAAGCAAAACTGAAATGTACTTAAACATTTTTCCATATAATTTTTTAAAAAATCTCAAGGATTAACAGGACATCAGAAGATGTGATTTGTTTTAGAAAGATTTTCAAAACTAATGAACAAATAATGGTCTGGAGAAAAAATTCTAATGAACTAGTAAACTCCACATGGGCCAATTTTTTTAAATTTAAATTTCAATACAGTCATATGGCACGAGATGGAAATATAATCTGAGAAATATATTATTAGACAATTTCATCCATGTGTATCTTAAAGTATCACACAGAGTGCCAACTTCTAAGTGCAAATTGAAAATGTATACATCAATCAATTGTGATGGCCCCTTGATATTATCCAAATACACAGTTAAACAGGAGATACATGAGGCTACTATTGGCATAGCAGCACACTGTTTTACAACTCTTTTATATCAGTGGGATCATCTTCTAAAGGATGAAAAGCACAGCATGCTATGATAAGTACATAAAACAGCAACAGTCATTTATCACACTATCGAGTACTGTGTACTATATATAGTTGTATGTGCTTCTTCTGGAAACATACCCTTCTCTCCTTTGATCTCAGTGACTCTTTTTCCCAGCCAACTGATGAGCTCCAGCCTAGTCTCTATCTACATCTCTTTCTATAGTTTTAAGAAAATCTATATGTGAATTATTTCCAGATTCCAGCCTGTAACCTGATCTCTCCCCTTCCCCTCCTGCCACCCCTACCCCTTTGAACCTTTTCTTCATATTTCAAATTATCCATTATTCTTTTTAATCATTTTAACTCTTAATTACACTTTCACTTTCTCACATTAGAGAAACTATTCTGTATTTACACGTGTGTCCTATTTATTTCACTTAAGAGGATGGCCTCAATATGCATCCATTTAGCTGTAAATGTCTCTAGTTTCTCATTCTTTATGGCTGAGTAGTACTCCATTTTATAAAAGACCGCATCTTTATCCAGTCTCCAGTTGATGGGCACTTGGGTTGTTTTCAAGCTTTAGCTATTACAAACAGTGTTGCTATAAACATGGGTGCATGTATATCACTGTGGTATGATATTTTTAATTCTATTGAGAAAATACCCAGCATGGGGATAGCTGGGTCACATTGGACCTCTAAGCCTAGTTCTTTGAGGTATATACATACTGATTTCCACAGTGGTTGCATCAGTCTGCACTCCCACCAACAATGGAGAAGGGTTCCTTTCTCCACACACCCCAGCCAGCATTTGTTATTGGATGATTTCTTTATAACAGCCATTCTTTCAGGGGTGAGGTAGAATCTCAGTGTTTTTTTCTTCTGCATCTCTCAAATGACCAGTGATGTTGAACATTTTTTCATATATTTGTTTGCTGCTTTTACTTCCTTGTCTGAGAAATGTCTGTTCATTTCAGATGCCCATTTTTGAATTGGGTCTTTGAATTTGGGGGATCTGACTTTTTTCAGTTCTTTATATATTCTAGATAGGAGTCCTTTATCTGAGGTGCAGCTGCTGAAATTTTTTTCTCACATTGTAGGTTGTCTCCTACCTCTGTTGGTGGTTTCGCTTGCAGTGCAGAAGCAGAAGCTTTTTAATAAGGTGAGATCCCAGTTGTTGATTCTTTGGGCTAGTTCCCGTGCTACTGAGGTTTTGTCCATAAAGTTTTTTCATATGCCAATGTCTTCAAGAGTTCTACCTAACTTATCTTCCAGAAAGTTCAGTGTTTCTGTTTTAATATTTAGATCTTTAATCCACTTCAATCTTAGTTTAGTGCATGGTGATAGGTATGGGTCTAGTTTTAACCTAGTTAAAACTAATCTGGTTGAAATCCAGTTTTCCCAACACCATTTTAAAATAGGCTATCATTCCTCCAATGAGGATGATTGGCTCCTTTGTCAAAGATGAGGTGGCTGAGTATATCAGTAGTTGTTTCTGCATCCTCTAATCTATTCCACTGATCCTTGGGTCTGTTTCTTTTCCAGTACCATGCTGTTTTTATCACAGTAGCTTTGTAGCATAGTTTCAAGTTGGGGATTGTGATACCCCCTGCCGTGTCTCTGTTCCCTAGAATTTCTTTTGCTATTCTAAGTGCCTTCTGGTTCCAAATGAATTTTTGGATTGTTTCTCTAGTCCTGTGAAATATGTTGATAGAATTTCAATTGGCATTGCATTAAATCTATATAGTAGTTTTGGAAGTATGGCCATTTTCACTATATTTATTCTTCCTACCCTGGAGCAAGGGATGTCTTTCCATTTTCTTATATCCTACTCAATTTCCTTTTTCAGAGTTCTATAGTTTTCAATGTAGAAATATTTAGTTTCTTTTGTTAGATAGATATTTCATTGGGTGCTATTCTAAAAGGAATTGTCTCACTAATTTCTCTCTCAGTGAGGCTATTATTTGTACATAAAAATGCCATTGTTTTTTGAATCTTGAGATTATGTCCAGCTACTCTACTGAATCTGTCAATTAAGTCTAGAAGTCTTTTGGCAGAGTTTTTGGGTCTTCTATGTAAAGTATCATATCATCAGCAAATAATGACAGTTTAACTTCTTCCTTTCCTATCTTTATTCCTTTTATTTCTTTCTCTTTTCTAATTGCTGTGGCTAATGTTTCCAGAACTGTATTGAGCAGGAGTGGTGATAATGGGCATCCTTGTCTTGTTTCTGTTTTTAGCATAAAAGTTTTCAGTTTTTGACCATTTAGTATGATGTTAGTTGTTGATTTTTCATAGATAGACTTAATCAAGTTGCGATAAAGACCTTCTATTCCAATTTTCTGTAGAGTTTTTATCATGGTGCTTTTTCTGTATCTATTGAGATGATCATATGATTTTGTCCTTGACTCTGTTGACATAGTTGATTACATTTATTGATTTATGAATATTGAACCATCCTTGCATCACTGGTATAAATCCAACTTTGTCAGGGTGTATGATCTTCTTGATGATCCTTTGTATTCTGTTTACCAGTATCTTGTTGAGTATTTTTGCATCTATGTTCTTTAGGGAGATTGGCCCATGGTTCTCTTTTTGAGTTGGGTCTTTCCCTGGTTTTAGAATCAAAATAACACTTCCTTCCAGGAATGAATGTGGAAGCCTTGTCTCCCTTTCAATTTCCTTGATGAGTTTAAAGAGTAATGCTGATAGTTCTTCTTTAAATGTCTTGTAGATTTCAGCAGTGAAGCCATCAGGAACCATCATTAAAGTTTTTAATACATTTTCAATTTCACTCATTGTAATTGGGGTGTTCAGAATTTCTATATCTTCTTCATTTAATTTTAGCAATTCGTATGTATCTAGGAATCTGTCCATTTCTTCAGTGTTTTTGATTTTATTAGAGTATAGGTTCTTGAATTAGGTATTGATGATGCTCTGTCTTTCTGCTGGGTCTGTTGTGACTTCACCTTTTTCATTCTTTAAAATTTTTTTTTAATCTGGCCAAAAAGGTTCTTTAATGATGCACTGAATAATGAGATTGTGTCTTCAAAATTCACATTTTTTTTTTACCTTTTTCATTCTTAATTGCATGGATATGAGCCTTTTCTTTCCTTTTTTTGATAAGGTTGGCTAAGGGTTTATTGATTTTATTTATTCTTTCAAAAAACCAACTCTTTGATTCATTGATTTTATGTACCATTCTGTTAGTCTTTATTGCATTGATTTCTGCTCTGATTTTTATAACTCTTCTCATGTATGAGCTTTGGGCTTGTTATGCTCTTTTTCTAGGAGCTTGAGGCTCTGCATTAGGTTATTTATTTGAGTTCTCTCTGTGTTCCAAATGTGTTAACTGCTATGAATTTACCATGTAGAACTGCTTTCATTGTGTCCCATAGATTCCTGTATGTTGTACTGGCATTATCATTTACTTGTACAAACTGTCTAATTTCTTATTTAATTTCCTCTGTGACCCATTGGTTATTCAGGACTGTGTTGTTCAATTTCCATGTGTTTGTGGGGCTTTTGCATTTTCTTATGTCATTCATCTCTAATTTTATTGCATTATGGTCTGATAATATACAGGGGGTCACTTCAATTCTTTTAAATTTACTTAGACATGTCCCATGAGCTAGCATGTTGTCTATTTTGGAGAATGACCCATGTGCAACTGAAAAGAATGTGTATTCTGATTTTGAAGGGTGGAACACTCTGTAAACATCTATTAAGTCCATTTTTTCAATAGCTTGGTTCAGTTCTAGAATTTCATCATTAAATTTTTGTGTAGATGATCTATTTGTGATAATGGGGTATTGAGGTCCCCCACTACAATTGTATTAGTGCTTATTTGGTTTTTCCTGTCCATTAATATTTTTGTATAGTTGGGAGTATTCGTATTTGTTGCATATATATTTATGATTGTCATCTCTTCCTCCTGGACTGTTTCCTTCATAAGGATGTAGTGACCATCTTTGTCTCTATTCATTAACATTGGTTTGAAGTCTACTTTGTCTGCAAATAAAATTGCTACCTCTGAATTTTTTCTGGGTTCCTGTGGTTTGCAGAACTGTTTTCCATCCTTTTACTTTCAGTCTATGAATTTCTTTTTGAGTTAGGTGTTTGTTTTTTTTTTTTTTTATAAAGCATATTGCAGGATTTTGCTTAATCCATTCTGGCAGTCTATTTCTTTTGATTGGTGAATTGAGACCATTAACATTGATGGTTATAATCGATAGATATTGACTCATCCTTGTCATGATGTTTTGGTGTTGTTGGATCTTTTATCTTTTTATTTTTCTTCCTTTCTAGCCTTGCTTGGTGGTTTCTCTCTATTTGGCCTCATGGAGTTGTGACCTTCATTGTCTTTTTCTAGGATATTGTTTAGAATTGTCCGGAGTTCTGCTTTAGTGTTCATGAAATTTCTCAGGTGTTCTTTGTCTTGGAAGTATCTGAATTCTTCATCAATTTTGAAGATAATTTTGTAGGATACAACAGTCTAGGTTGGAAGTTATTGTCTTTTTGGGCTTGAAATACTTCACTCCAGGCTCTACTTGACTTGAGGGTTTGTGTTCAGCAGTCTGCTGTGATTCTAATGGGCTTTCATTTGTAGATGATTTGTTTCTTTTCTCTAACTGCTTGTAGGATTTGTTCTACTGTTGGGTTTCTGGGATCTTGACTATTATATGTCTAGGCATAGTTTTTTTAAAATTATAGCTAGTTGGAGTTCTATATCACTTACAGAACTTCACTTATCTGTATGTCCACTTCTCCACCTCTGTCTGGGAAGTTTTCTGCTATTATTTCTGTGAAAATTGTTTTATATCAATTGTATTTTCTCCTGTTTTTCTCATGGACTCCTATCAGTCTTATGTTATTCTTCTTTGCATCATCTAGGAGCTGCTGGATTGATTTCTCATGGTCTCTTACTATTTTTGAGAGATCTCTGTTTTCCTGGTCCTTCACCACAATCCTGTCTTCTATACCTGATATTCTAACTTCAGGTTGCCTTAATCTTCCATGCATGCTTTCAATGGAGTTTTTCATCTCCTGAATATTTATTTGAATCTGTTTCATGGATTCCATTTCTTTTTTATATTGGGTGATCATGGTTTTCATTTCTTTCTTATGCTGGGCATTCTTGACTTCCATCATGTTTCTGAGCTCATCTATTTTTTAATCTGTTTTTGTTCTGGAGCCTCTAATCATGTCTTTCACTCTGCTCACCATCTGTGTAGTTATCTGGGAGATTATTTCTGCTTTGAATTTTTCTACAGCCTCATTCATGTTTTGTTACTTCCTGTGCTATCAGTTCAGGGTGTCCAGGTGGTTGATTTTCAGACTTTTCCACCTAGTTTCCCTCAGAATTTGCCTTTTGTGGGGTGGAAGTCTGAGTTTGTAACTTGATTAAATGTCTTCTCATTTTTGTTTTTGGTATTGTCCTTCATTTATTTCTTGGGTTGATACTTTGAAGTTGCTTATTGTAAGCATCTTTGTTGATGTATTTAGGACCCTTATGGAATGATGCTTCTCAGAGATGTCTTCTAGGTATACATGGTCTTTAGGTTTTGAATCTAATGGCTCTGAGGCTATCTCATTTTCATTATACTAGGAAGGACAACTGATTAGATCAATCACAACTCCTTAGCCCAAGTGATACAATGGGCCACACAATAGCTTCAAGTACCTTTTAGAAAATGATAATTTGTGGCGGGTATTAACCTATCACTTTTAACTGTGTGAATCAAATCAAGATCAAGAATCAATCTAACATATGTGTATAGTGAATAAACTCTTCAATATAGCAACTTTACCATTCAGGATGGGGAGTTAGAAGGAGTTGGGGAGAGAGGAATAGGTAGATAGAGGGATAGGGGAAGGTTAACAGTGAGGCCAGAGGGCACAGGCAAGAGAAGGAGAGATAAGAAAAGAGAAATAAAAAAGAAATATGAATTAGGGCCAGAACAGGAACACAAAGGAAAATGAAGAATAATGTGGAACAACAGGGGAGCAAGGGAGAGAGAAATAAAAGAGAAAAAGAAAAAGAAAAATTTTAAGAGTAGAAAAAGGAGAGAAAAAAGTCAAAAATAAGAGCAAAAAATAGTTGTAATTTTGAAAATAGCAAATAAAAGATAAAAATGAAGGGCCTCCTTCAGAGTATCTCTGCTGTCACAATAAACAACTTGGGCAGCAGTGTGCCATTATAAGCCAATGAGTCTCCTTGTAAGCCAATCACATACTCGTCAGATTGAGGCAGATTTCAGGCTGCAAGTCCCAAGTTGAATTCCCTGCCCTCCTGCAGGGTTAAACCGTGCAACATTCTATTACAGGTTTCAGCTGCCTTTTCCCTGAAGATCGTCCATGTTCAAATGGGAGGTGATGATACCTCCAGCTTACCAAGTATGGTGATCTGTTGTGCCTTTGTTGCAGAGATTCTCCTCACTTTTCCAGTGGGCTTCTTATAGTATTATTGGTTTTTGAAATTTATCTTTCTGATTTTCATCAAATGTATTGATTTTTGTTATTTTTTTACATAAATGAACTTTGGCTCTGTTTATTTCTTCATTTGTGTTTAAATTTCTTAATCATTCTTGTTATATTGTTTCATATCTTACATTTTTGGTTCAATTTGCTTTTCTTTATCTAGTTTGAAAAAATATTTCAAATTCAGAACACCAGCCTTTCACTACTCATAGTATTGCATAAATGTATATATTATGAAATATCCACTTGTCACTAAGATTAGTTTTTGCTTCAACACATAAAATTTGATGTCATATGTTCAAGTACAGATGCTCCTTAATTTTCATTTAAAACTATTGTATAAGAAACCATTGTTGGGAATTGTTATTCATATACAAGAAGCCTAAACAACTTGATATATGAGCTGGTATTTAGTCACTTGTCCTTTTGAATGAAGTGTTCTAAACTTCTCTGATGAAGCACATGTATATTAATTTAAGAAAGAAATCTTGGGCTGGGGATTTAGCTCAGTGGTTTTACTGCCTGCTGTGCAAGTGCTAGGACCAGAGTTCAATCCGTGGTACCAAAAAAAAAAAAAAAGAAACCTTGATAACTTTTCATGACATTACAAAAAAGATGATTTACCTGTCAGGGGCCAAAGACCACTATTTCTCTTTTTCCCATTGGTGCCCTTTGTGCTTGTTGAAAAAGCATCTCATGGAGGGAATGGGCCACAGCATATTCAGCATTGTGTATATTGTGACTCCAGTCAATCATGGCTGTGTCAAAATGACTCACAGGCAGCTATGCCAGAGAGGTATTAGGTGTACAGTCTTTCAGTGAACAGTCAGCATCAGAGAATGAGCAGTGGAAATTATGGAACCAAAACAGTGAGGTAAGTTTCTTCTGTGTATTTGGAAGGGTTAGCTTCTTGTGTAAAAGCTTTGAAACCAGAAATTTTCTCATAGTGGTTTGAAAAAATGAGTCCCATGGAATTAATTAAGCATGAAATTTTTCCCAGCCATGTCAGCACGCCATTCTCAGTTTGTGACCCAGAATTTTCCTCTTAGTAAAGACTGCTCTATGCTATACTTTACATCATATCAAGTATCAGTGTCATAATTAATGACACTGATAAATGACCACATTTATTTTTGATGATACCTTAGTCAGGATAATATGTTCCTTTACAAATACCACAAACAATGTAAGAAATCTTAAGATCATTTTCACAAAAGGCTACATAGACTTTGTTCCTGTCCATCACTCCTGTCACATTGAAGCAAATGGAAGACCTTTCTGGCTTTCCATAATGACCAGTTCCACCCAGGTCCTGCTGAAGTAAAGCATCAAGGAAACCATAGCAAGAGCTAGAGATATGTCCTTTGGGCTACCTGATAGAAGGAAAGTGATTGTCCATTGTCTCTTAGCATAGGATTGAAAGAACCAAATGTAACTTAAAAGGAAAGAAATTGGAAGGAACATAAGGAAGAATGTTGACACCAAGCAGAACCTCAAACCTAGATAATAATAAGTAATAGCTGGAAGGGGTAGAGATACTTGTTCATCTAGTCTTTCTAATTATCGCGTTTTGCAAAAGCTTTTCTAAAAACAACTGATGAGACACAAAATTCTAGGAATCATTTTTTTTCTTCTCTCCCTATTTTTTGCTATAGACAAGGAAATTGTGAGCAACTCGCCATGCCTCTGTACACTTATGCATTGAAGTGACACACTGGTAAAGATGCTTTAACCAGGATCCGTCTTCCACCTTGATTGGACACCTAATAATGTCATCAACAAAGACCTGGTTTCGTCTTTCTCCATCTCACTCATCCTCACTTGTAGAAACTTGTAGAACCACGGCAAGGTTCCAATTTGAGGAGAAAATCCCCATGATGTTCCTGTTAGCACTGCTGCAGTCTTGCTTTTTCACATAAAGTGTAATTAGGGATCTCCTTCTGTCCTGTGAACTAAATGATAGAATTCTCCAGCATCTTCCGGTGATTGTAAAGGAAATTATGGAACTCATAAACCCAGAGAAATGTTGGGTAAAAGTTGAGGATATTTGTTGATCTCTTCTATGACAAATATGAAAGCTAGAACATTCTGGTAGCTGTTGGGCATTTGCCTGCATGGAGAGCATAGAGGTCTTTATGGTAAAGATTTACTTTATGGTTATATTACAATCCGGGACAATAGCATTTATTTATAATAAATGAAATTGAGTTACTGAAACCTCTGCCTCATCAAACTTATGCATTTATTTTTAACTGAATGTTTATGTTCCCCATCCACATTCATGTTGTAAGAAATGAGGCATAAATATGACATTACTAGTGGTTTTGTTTTTAAGATCTAATTCAGGTTAAATGAGAATTTGAGGTGAATTATTCATGACTAAAATCAATGCCCTCCAAGATTTCAGGACAATTGCTTCATTGTTCTTCTATCTGAGTACACATTGGCAATAAGATTAGTGATAAACTAGAAGGCAAATACTTTTTCCTTTTCAAATCCACAACTGTTAAATATTAATTACAGTTTTGAACACTCAGTGGGTAGTATATTTTTCTACAGGTAGCACAAATAAGGATATATCCTAATGAAAGTTAAACAGCCAAGAAAGTAATTCCATCTTTGGAATAAGTGACCCCCATGCAGCCTTAGGTTTTATAGTTAAACAACTCATAATTAGACACTTCATATTATTTTTTTCACTAAATTTTTTGGTACATTTTAGGCATACATCCTGATCACATTCATTATTGGGAATTTTTACCTGTACATGATATATCTTGGTTCTTATTTTTTCCCCATTCCCCTTTCTTCCCTTCCATATCTCCACTCCTCTCTATTTACAAAAATTTTGTTTCCATTTTTTGTTCTTCTCTCATATTTGTTACTTTCTGTCTTTCCTTTCCTGCACTCCCCCTCCCTATTTTTCCCTCCCTTTTGGACATTTTTTTTCCTATTTTACATTATCTAGTACACAATTTTGTCCTCATTTACTCTTGCAGTCTCTCATGCCAGACAAACTATTTGGTATTTACACATGTGTGTCCTATTTATTTCACTTAAGAGTTTGGCCTCAATGTACATCCATTTAGCTCTAAATATCTCTGGTTTATCCTTCTTTATGGCTGAATAGTATTCTATTTTATATATTTTTAAAAACCCCATCTTCTTTATCCAGTCACTGGTTGATGGCCATTTAGGGTATTTCCAAGTTTTAGCTATTAAAAACTCTGCCACTATAAACATGGGTGTGCTTATACTGCTGTGATATGATGCTTAAAATTCTTTGGGGAAGATACCCAGCAGGGGAATAGCTGGGTCAAATGGACCTCTAATCATAGTTCTTTGAGAAATCTCCAAGCTGATTCCCAAAATGGTTGCACCAATCTATATTCTCATATGCAATGGAGAAGGGTTTCTTTCTCCCCACTGCACCCACATCCCCAGAATTTGTTTTTGGCTGATTTCTTGATAGTAGCCATTCTTTGTGAAGTGAGAAGGCATCTCAGTGTTGTTTTCATTTACATCTCTTGAATGACCTGTGATGTTGAAGTTTTTTTCTTATGTTTATTTGTTGATTTTACTTCTTCATTTGAGAAATGTCTATTCATTTCAGAGGCTCATTTTTGGATTGGTTCTTTAAATTTTGGCAGGTCTGATTTCTATAAATTCTTTTTATATTCTAGATAGCAGTACTTTGTCTGAGGAACAGCTGGTAAAAACTTTTCCGGATTGTGGGTTGTCTCTTCACTCTGTTGGTGATTTCTCTTGTGATGCAGAAGCTTTTTAATCAGATGAGATCCCAGTTGTTGATTTCTTGTGCTGGTTCGTGTGTGACTGATGCTTTGTCCATAGTCTTTCCTACACCAACGTCTTCAAGGGTTTTACCTACCCTCTTTTTGAGCAGGTTTAGTCGTTCTGTTTCCTTTGATCCATTTCAATTTTAGTTTAGATCATGGTTAGATATATGGGTCTAGTTTTAATCTTTGGCATGCTGACACTCAGTTCTTCCAGCACCATCAATTAAAGAGGGTGTCTTTCCTCCAATGAGGGTGTTTGGCTCCTTTGTCAAAAATGAGGTGGCTTAGTATGTATGGAGTTATTTCTGTGTCTTCTAATCTTTTCCATTGATCCTCAGGTCTGTTTCTTTGCCACTACTATGCTGTTTTTATCACAGTGGGTTTCTGGTATAGTTTCAGGTTGGGGATTGCGATACTCCTTGCCTTGTCTTTGTTGCCTCGAATTATTTTTGCTATTTTTGGTCTCTTCTTGGTCCAAATGAATTTTTGGATTGTTTTCTCTAGTTCTGTGAAATATGTTGTTTAGATTTAAATCAGGATTCCATTGAATCTATGTGGCAATTTTGGAAGTATAGCCATTTTAACTACACTGGTCCTTCCTACCCAAAATTAAGGGATGTTTTTCCATTTTCTAATGTCCTCTTAGATCTCTTTTTACACAGTGCCATAGTTTTCAAAGTAGAGCTCTTTTACCTGGTAGATTGATTCCTAGATATTTCATTTTTTTGGCTGCTACTATGAAAAGAAACGTTTCTCCAAATTATCTCTCAGTGAGTCTTTTGTTTGTGTACAAGAAGGCTATTGATTTTCAAGTGTTAACTTTGTATCCAGCTATTCTATTGAATCTAGTTATTAAGTCTAGAAGTTTTTTGGCAGAGTGTTTGGGGTCTTCTATATAAAGTATTATTTCAACCACAAATAATGACAGTTTAAATTCTTCCTTTCCTATTTTTATTCCTTTTATTTCTTTATAGTGTCTAATTCCCATCTTTAATGTTTTCAGAACTATATTGAATAGGAGTGGTGATAGTGGAATCCTTGTCTTGTTTCTAATTTTAGTGTGAAAGATTTAAGTTTTTGACTATTTAGTATGATGGTTGGCTGTTGATTTTTCATTGATTGCTTTTATCGGGTTGTTACAAAGACTATCTATTCCAATTTTCTATAGGGCTTCTATCATGAATGGGTATTGGATTTTGACAGTTTTTGTACATCTATTGAGAAGATCATATGTTTTTGTCCTTGACTCCATTAATATAGTTTGTTACATTTATTAATTTATGTATGTTGAACCATGCTTACATGCCTGGGATGAATCCAACTTGGTCAGGGTGTATGATCTTTATCATCTGCTGTATTCTATTTGCCAGTATTTTATTGCAGATTTTTGCATCAATGTTCATTAAGGACATTGGCCTATAGATCTCTTTTTTGGTTGGGTCTTTCTCTTCTGTAGGATCAGTGTGATGCTTGCTTCCAGGAAAGAAGTTGGGAGTATTGCTTTGCTTTCATTTTCATTGAAGAGTTTAAACAACAGTGACAATAGATTGTCCCTAAATTTCTGGTAGAATTCAGCAGGAAAGCCACCAGGACCTGGGCTTTTATTGTTGGTAAGTTTTTAATTAGGTTTTCAATTTCAGGGATTGATATTAGATTGTTTAGAATTTTTATATCTTTTTGTTTCAATTTTGCTAATTCATATGTATCTAGAAATCCAACCATTTCTTTTGGGTTTTCCATTTTATTAGAGTACAGGTTCTCAAAGTAGGTATTGATGATCTTCTGGATTTCTGCTGGATCTGTTGTAATTTCATCCTGTTCATTCATAATTGCATGGATTTGAGCCTTTTCTTTCCTTTTTTTGATAAGGTTGGCTAAGGGTTTGCCAGTTTTATTTATTCTTTAGAAGAACCAAATTTTCAATTTTTTTGTATCATTCTCTTTGTCTCCATTGCTTTGATTTCTGCTCAATTTTTCTAATTTCCTCCCTTGTATGAGATTTGGGTTCATCTTGCTCTTCTTTTTCTAGGAGCTTGACCATCAGGATTAGGTTGTTTATTTCAGCTTCCTCTGTTTTCCTAGTATGTACATTCACTGCTCTGAATTTTCTTCATAGGACTGCTTTCATTTGTCTCATAATTTCCGGTGTTTACTCCCATTATTATTTTATTGTAGAAACTGTCTTTCTTCTTTAATTTCATCTATGACCCATTGTTTGTTAAGGAGGGTATTCAACTCCCATGTGTTTGTGAATTTCTAATGGTTTCTTTTGCTATTGATCTGCAATTTCACTGCACTATGATCTGACAATATACAAGGGATAACATCAATACATTTGCATTTACTTAAACATGTTCTATGAGGTAGTATGTGTTCTATTTTGGAGAATGACCCCTGAGCAGCTGAGAAGAATTTGTCTCCTGGTTTTGTGGGTGGAACACTCTGTTGACATTAAGCTAATTTTTTCAAAAGTTTGGTTCAGTTCTAGCATTTCATTTTTGATATTTTGTCTAGTTGATCTATATGTGACAGTGGGGTATTGAGGTCCCCCACTAGTATTGTATTAATGCTTATTTTACTTTTCATGTGCATTAATATTTGTTTCAAATAGTTGAGTGCACTATTTGGTGCATATATATTTATGATTGTCATTTCTTCTTGGATTATTCCCTTTTACAAGAAGTAGTGATTTTCTTTGTCTCTCTTAATTAGTTTTGGTTTGAAGCCAACATTGGCTGAAAACAGGATAGCTACCCCTGCTTTTCTCCATGTTTTTCTTGCATGGAGTATTGTTTTTCACCCTTTGACTTGCAGTCTTTGAACTCCTTTTTTAATTAAATGTATTCATTTTTATGCAGCATATTGTTGGATCTTACTTCTTTATCCATTCTGTCAGTGTATTTCTTTTGATTCATGAATTGGGGCCAATGACATTGATGGTTACAACTGATATGTATTGACTTATCTTTGTCATGATATTTTCCTATTTTTGGCTCTTGTATTTATTTTGCTCACCTTTTCATTAATTTCTTGCCTTGTTTGATAGCTTCATTCTGTTGTGCTTCATGGAGTTGTGTCCCTCACTCTCTTCTTGGAATTTTCTGAAGTGCTTGTTCGGTATTCATGTTCATATCTTCTTTGTTGTGAAAGTACCTTATTTCTCAATCAATTTTGAAAGGTAGTTTTGTGGGGTACATTAATCTGTGTTGGAAGATTTTTTTCTTTTGGAGTTTGAAATAGTTCACTCCAGAATCTTCTTGACTTGAGGGTGTGTGTTGAGAAGTCTGCTGTGATTCTGATGGACTTTCCTTTGTACTGATTTCTTTTCTCTAACTGCTTTCAATATTTGTTCTGTTTTGTTTCAGAATCTTAAGTATTGTATGCCTACTTGTAGAGTTTTTTTTTTATCATGGCTAGTTGGAGTCCTATATGCCTCACTTATCTATGTGTCAAATTCATTTTCCTTGCTTGGGAATTTTTCTGCCATTACTTCTGTGAACAGTTTTTTATGTTATATGCAATATCACCTGCATTTTCACTGACTCCAATCAGTTGTATGCTATTCTTTTTTGCACCCTCTAGTAGTTGCTGGATTGTTTTCTCATGATCCCTTGCTATTTTTAAGAAATCTTTCTTTTCTTGGTGACTAACCACAATCCTGTCTTTTATATCTGATATCCCATCCTCACATTGGCTCATTCTGCTGGATATACCTTCAATGGAGTTTTTAATACCCTGGTTATCTTTTTAAATCTGTTTTGTGGATTTCATTCCTTTCCTATGCTGGGCCTTCATGGATTCCATCATGTTCTTGAACTGCTCTATTTTTTTTTATCTGTGTCTGCTTTAGAATTATTAATCATGTCTTTCACTATGGTTATTATCTCTGGTATTATCTGAGAAATTGTTTCTGATTTTTTTTCCAGATCTTCATTTTTTGCCAGTTCAGAAAGTCCATGTGGTTGATTTTCACGTTGCTCTATTTCATTGATCCCTAGATTTCCCTTTGGTGATGTGGAAATCTGGGTTTGTGTCTTTTCAGGTGTCTTCTCATTTCTATTTTGTTGTTGTTGTTGTTATTGTTTTTGGTTTAATTCCTCCATTGCTGCTTGTAAAATGCTTATTGCAAGTATCTTTCTTGTTAGTATTTGGAACCCTTAGAGAATGGCTACTTCTTGGATTGTCTTCCATGTATAGTTGGCCTTTGGTTTTTGAGTCTCTAGTGGCCTTTAAGCAATCTCAGTCTTGGTAAACCAGGAAAGACACTCCATTAGAACAATCATGCCACTTTGGCCAAAGTATTACAATTAGGATAAACAATAGCATCAAACACAGCTTAGAAAATGACAAATTGTGGTAGCTATTTTTCTGACACCTTTAATCATATGAACTAGTCCTGTGATTATATATCAAAATTAACTGGAAATATCTTTGCAGTAAATAAGCCCTTCAGTATAGTGGCTTTACCCTCCAGGAAGAATAATTAGAAGGAGTTAGAATAGAGAGATAAAAGGAGATAGAGAAGTTAGAAATAGGTGTAGAGGATGCAGGAAGATTATGGAAACTTTGGGATACTGGTGAAGACAGGAAGAAAAAAGAGATGGGAAAAATTGCAAAACAGAACAAACTAACAGCAATAGTAAAAGTACAAACTGTATTCACTGTCCTATAAAAATAAAAACAATAAAGAAAAAGAAGAGGGCTAGAAGAAGTGAAAAATAGGACAATAAGAGGAACAAAAAGACAGAAATGAAGAAGAATAGAGGAGAAGGAAAAAGAGAGTATGTATCTGCTGTCAATGGTAGACAACATGGGCAGCAACCTGCAGATCCAAGATAGATAACCTCAGTGAGCTTGCTGTAGTCCACTGAGATTCAAGGTGCTTTCTGGCTGCAAGTCCAGAACTGAGCTCCCTATCTCCTGCAGGATTGTACAATGCACAGTTCTACTGCAGGTTCAAGCTGCCCTTCCCCTGTAGTGAGTCCAGGTTCCAGTAGAAGGTGAGGATCTCACCAACTCACCAATGACAGTAGTCCCCTGGGTCTTCACTACAGCCCTCCCCATGTGCTTCACCTTTCTGAGTTCCAGGGTCAAGATCTGGGGCTGCTCCTCACTCAGCAATCTTCCCTACATCTTCCCTCTGTGATCCTGTCCACACAGCTCTCTCAGCCACTGTGGCACCTTTTGCATGTGTCCACTGTCCAAGCCAAAGCTCTTTTCCTGTCCCCCCATATCTGGTCTCTGAGCAGAGAAGGTTTTTTTCAGCCCTTAGTAGTCAAGGCCCGGGGTGGGTCTCAGAGAAGAGTTTGTCTGGACCCATTCTCTACAACATAAATTCCCTTGATCTGTTGGCCAGCTGCAAGCAGTCCAGTGTGGCTGTTTGCCTCTTTTTTTCTCTCAGAGCAGTAAAGTGGCACTGTAGGAAAAGATTAAAAAAAAGTGGGCATCGGGAGGCACCTTGGCCCAAATGGTGGGTGTTATCTGGCTGCCATTCACTTTGGGTGAACCAGATTTCTACTTTTTTACTTAAGTTCCTTTGCTCTATTGTCCAGCTGCCAAAAGTCCCAGTTCACCATGTCTGGATGGTTTTTTCTTTCTTTCTCTCTGGATCACAGCATGGCACTGAAGGTATGCAGTGGCTTTGGGAGTTCAACTTTGGGCCTCTCCCCCAAATGTCAACTGCATCCTGCTTGCTAATGCCAGGAGCTTCACTTACCAATTTTCTTTTCCTCTGGGGTGGACTTTCCAGAGGAATATTGTCTGGTGTTTTCAGCACTGCTTGCAGTTGTACAGTCTTCTCCTGTTTCAGGTCCTGATCCCTGTTTCTCAGTGAGTGGCTAGGTTGTTTTCCTGGATCCCTCTCATAGTTGGTACACCCCCAATTTGAAGAGTTGAGTATCTTTTTTTCTGGGTGATTAATTTAATTCTTCTGTAGTAAGAGATCATATTTTTTTCTCCTCTGTCTATTTCCTTGATGTTCTCACATGTTCTCAGCACCCTTTTTGGGAGGGTCTTCAGGTTGATGATTTCCAGGTATCAGGCACTTTATTCTGGGAAAACTGTGCTAATGGTACTCACTGTTTTATCATTTTCCTCACTATAGACACTTCATATTATAATAATGATACACATGAGAGTTGAAATACCAACAAAGACTGAAAATAATGTTAAATGAAATATCTATGAGACATCAAGTAACACATCTGTGGATGAGTATGGGACAGCAAAAGGCTGAAATGGAGTTATCTAAACCTCTGCCTCATTAAAGATATACATCTGCAATTCTGAGCAACAAGGTACAGGCTGGGGGCATCACAATGCCAAACATAAGTTATACTACAAAGGCACAGTTATACCAATAGCATGGTAAAACCAGACTTGTGGATCAATGGAATGGAGTAGAAGATCTGGAAACAACTACATGCACACTCAACTACATTATCTTTGACCAAGACTAAATCCCATCACTGGATAAAAGGCAGCCTCTTTAATAAATAGTACTGGGGCAGATTTAACATGGCTGAAAGGGGAAGTAGTCATGTTGGACCTACTCAGAGATAAATTAACTAAAAACACAGGTAATTGGAAGAAAGGGAGGGACATACATCCTGATGTCAAAACTAACCTAAAATAAGACATAGTTGATAAAATAAAACATAGGCATAGGACTTCATAAAACAGCCTATCAGCCCATAGGACTACCAGCAGCATGGTGAGCATGGAGCAAGAATCACGATACTGGAAATTCGCTCAGAATCTAATGGACTAAAAGGGTGTGGTAACTCAAGCCACACAGGGGAGATTTGGGAAAGAAGGTCTCTTGTCTCTTTAGCCCTCCCCTGCACAAAGGACATTGCAGCCTGGCAGTGGATTTCATTACCACTGGCAAACAGAGCCAACCAGAACTCTGCTCCCTCCCTGACAGAAAGGCTACCAGACCTCCCACCTTTCCCCTTTTTTTCTTTTTCTTTTCTTTTACTTTTTCTTTGTCTTCTTCTTTTCTTTCTCTGTGGTGCACTCCAAAGTTGGGACTCCAGTGCAGGTGAACAAAGCGAGTTGTGACTAGGAGCTTAAGAGAAAGACACAAATGTGTGCTCAATTTTAAGAACAGCAATTAACCCCATGGAGAGGGGTTAAAGTTCAGATTGAATGGAAATCAGCAGAACAGCCCCCCCCCCCCCGCCCCGGTAAGACAAGCACACCAGAGCAGTACAGCACTAAGTCCAAGTGCTTTGGGACAGGATAGAGAAGTGCCAGTGGGGTGGAAAGGTGGAGGCTGTATAAACACCACCTGACTGATCAAGGTGAGCCAACTGTACACAGGACTGACAACAGCCCTAGGCTTCCCTGACTGAGGGGTCCCACAATGGTAAGGAGGCTTGGATGGGCCAGAGGGAGACATCCAAAAAGCTGCTGTCTGAAGACTGACCCTAGCTCCCACAAGATCAAACTCTACTCAGAATACTGTTGTGAGGATACACAGCACAATTCTGGGGCTCTAACTACCTTGGACACTAACATAGAACTTGTAGATTCTAAAGGAATTTTAGTGTGAATTTTTCATTTCTTTCTTTGTTGGATTTACTTCCTCATTATGTCCTTTTTAAAGTCTTTACTATCATGTTTATCTTGTTCTACTCATCCTCCTCACTTTCCTCAACTATCTCTCTTTTTAAAATTAATTTTATTGGTACATTTTAGGAATACAATAAAATAATATTCATCTTTGGAAATTTGTACCTTTATATAATATAGTATACTATATCTTGGTTCATATTTTTCCCCATTCCCCTGCCCTCCTTTTAACCCTTCCACCCCTCCCTATTTACAAGAACTTTATTTCCATTTTTTCATTTTCTCATATTAATTTCATTCCCTTCTTTTCTTTCCCTAACTCCTTCCACTTCTCCTTCTCCTTTGGAATTTTTCTATTTCACATTATATATTAGGGCTTTTGATCCTTATTTACACTTTCCCTTTCTCATACCAGAGAAACTATTACATTTTTATATGTCTGTCCTGTGTATTTCACTTGAGAGGATGGCCTCAATGTGCATCCATTTAGTTATAAATGTCTCTAATTTCTCACTTTTTATGGTTGAGTGGCACTCCATTTTATTTTTTTTAAACTCCATATTTTCTTTATCCAGTCTCCCATTGATGGGGAACCAGGCTGTTTCCAAGTTTTAGCTATGACAAACAAACTATGCTATTATGAACATTGGGGCACATATACCACTTTAAATTCTTTCGGGAAGATACCCAGCAGGAGAATAGCTGGATCAAATGGGACCTTAAATCCTAGTTCTCTGAGGTATCACCATACTGATTTCCACAGTAGTTGCACCAGTCTATACTCCTACCAAAAGTGGAGTAGGGTTCCTTTTTCCCTTCAGCCCTGCCAGCATTTGTTATTGGTTGGTTTCATGATAGCAGTCATTCTTCCTAGGATGAGGGGCAATCTCAGCATTGTTTTCACTTGCATCTCTTGAATGCACAGTGATGTTGAACATTCTTTCATATATTTATTGGCTATTTCTACTTCTTTGTCTGAGAAATGTCTGTTCATTTCAGATGTGCATTATTTGATTGGATCTTAAAAATTTGGAGGCCTGATTTTTTAAAGTTCTTTATAAATTCTAGATAGTAGATCTTTGTCTGGGGAGTCACAAAATTTTTTTTCCCACTCTGTGGATTGTATCTTCACTCTGTTGGTGGTTTCTCTTGCTGTACAAAAGTTTTGGGGTTTTTTTGGTACTGAAGATTG
The DNA here is from genome assembly GCF_000247695.1 of Heterocephalus glaber. The sequence goes on along the minus strand of NW_004624821.1, from coordinate 7,929,208 downwards.
AACTCAGGAGCTTTCACTTGCAAGTCAGGTAGCAACACCACTGAGCTAAATGCCCAGCCCAGCTTGAAGAGCTTTTTTAAATAAGAGATCCTACTCGTTGATTCATTGTACTAGTTCACATGCAATTGAAGTTTTGTTCATGACATTTTTTCTTATGCTGATGTCTTCAAGATTACTACCTAACCTCTTTTCCAGCTGATTTTGTGTTTCTATTTTAATATTTGAATCTATAATCCTTTTGATTTTAGTTTAGTTCATAGTGAGAGATATAGTTCAAGTTTTAATCTTTGGCAAATTCAAATCCAATTTTTCCAGCACCATTTAGTAAATTTAGTAAATTTAGTAAATTCCATCTTTCCTTCAGTGAGGGTGTTTGGTTCCTTTTTGAAAAATGAGGTGGCTGAGAATATCTGGAGTAGTTTCTGCATCTTCTAATATGTTTCACTGATACTTTGGTCTGTTTCTTTGCTAGTATCATGTTTTTGTTGTTGTTGTTGTTGTTGTTGTTTTGGTACCAGGGATCGAACTCAGGTCCTTGCACTTGTGAGGCAGGTGGCAGAACCACTGAGCTAAATTCCCGGCCCTATCATGTTGTTTTTATCACAGTAGCTTTGTAGTGTGGTTTCAAGTTGGGGATTGTGATACCTCTTACTTCTTTTTGTTGCATAAAATTGAGACCTATTCTAGGTATCTTCTTGTTCCAGATGAATTTTTGGATTGTTTTCTCAAGGTCTGTGAAGTATGCTGCTAGAATTTCAATTTGGACTGCATTAAATCTATATGGCAGTTTTGGAAGTACGGCCATTTTGACTATATTGGTTCTTCCTACCCATGAATAAGGAATATATTTCCATTTTCTGATAACCTCTTCAATCTCTTTTTTCAGAGTGCTATAGTTTTCAGAGAAGAGGTCTTTGATTTCTTTTGTTAGGTTGATTCTGAGGTATTTCAGTTTTTGAATGCTATTGTGAAGGAAGTTGTTTCTCTAGTTCCTCTTTCAGTGAGTCTTGTTCATGTACAGAAAAGCTAATGTTTTTTGTGTGTTGACCTTGTATGCAGCTACCCTGACGAATTTGGTTATTCAGTCTAGAAAACGTTTGGTGGAGTTCTTGGAGTCTTCTATATAGAGTATCATCTTATAAGAAAAT
>NW_004624821.1:7869996-7890679 GCF_000247695.1 Heterocephalus glaber | reverse complement strand
TATTGTATAGGCATAATATCATGATATTGATGTCTATACAAAGATATAGATCAACTTTTCTGATGTAAAATATACTGAATGACAGAAATGTAATAATCCTACTATTGATATATATATATATATAATTATAATCTCCAGGATACTATAAAAACTAATTTATTTATAACAATTGTGGCTATTCCATATATGTATACATGGGGCTTATCCTTCTTTATAATATTACAATTCTATTTTACAATATAATCTTGTAAAGACAAATATATATTTTATATCTCTACATATTTTTCTTTCCAAAACTTCTCTTCCTTTTCATTTTGACTTTAGGAAATCTTAAAGCATTTTCATGGGCACTTCAAGATTTTTACTTAAAGCATAAGGTGTTCTGGCCATTAAAAGCTCCCAGAATTGAAAGGCTATTATTTTCAGACACAGACACTGTACACAGTACATGGTCAGGGTAAAGACTGACTGCTACAGTGATCAGGTGAACATGGACAGAAGAAGGAAAGAGAAGGAGCAGTCAGCCTCTCCTCCCTCAGGAAGAGAAACAAAATTTTTCCCCAGCACCTTTCAAATATTCTTTAAATTTGATCTCACTTGGTATCTGACCAGTTCCCTCTCACTTACTGTACTTAGATTATGTCCATTCACAGTGGGATTATTTCCTCTAGAATCCTTTCAGTTTGGTTTAGCCTGGTCCTCATGACCCTTATGTTGTCTCTGAGTAATTTCCCATCCTCACCTCTATGCTTCACTTTGGCTGTAGACTCTCATTAGCATATGCAGTATTTGGGATCTCTCTCAACTCTTCTGCAATTCACTGCAGTGGTCAATATACTGATGATTCTTCCCTGATTAGATAAAAGCTTTCTTAGTTGTTTCAGTAAGTGCCCTTAGTAATTTTTACTTAAAGAGATTGCAGGAGATACATATCACACTTCTTTGAATCATCTACCTAATAATTTTCCAAATCTGTTACTAGCTACTGGAAACAATAAACAGCAACCATCAGAATCAAAATTTTTACCTTAAAGAAACTGACCAACAACATCAAACATATTTTGGAAAATTATATGAAGAAATGCTAGGTGTAATGACAAATGATTTTATTTACAGCTAACTGGGAGGCTGAAGCCAGATTTCTTGAGTATAAAAGTTTTGGCCAACACTAGCAACATAATAAAACTTTGTCTCAAAAATGTATAAACACCTTAAAATTACCTGAGAACAAAAATATGAGTAAATATCTTAATGAAATAGGTATAAACACCTCCTGGGTTCAGAAGGTGCCCTAATTTTTAATCCTGCTGTCCTTACTTCCAAGCTGCACAACTAGTAAAGATGACAATTCTAGCTCTACTATCTAACAAAAGACATAAACAAACATTATGTTGGTGACAAATCCTGTTGCAATGAACACAAGTCACCTCCTAAAATCCTCTGACTCTATGCAAATTGTATTTATTAATAGTAAGGTTATGTACAGAACTGATGTGGGCATATCTGAAAATGGGGAAATGGAATGCAAAGAAGAATCATATTACATGATGGGATTTCACAGAATGTTGTCCCTTATTTCTGGCCTGAGTCTTTGACCGGCAAATCCAATCAAAGAGAGTCACTGAAATGAAACCACAACACTCAAAGTATTTTAAAGTGTAACTGAATATCTACAGTAAGAATATCCAAGCAGGTAGGGCATAAACAGCAGTGGGGATATAAGACATTTTATGCACAGTGGAGAAATATTATTAGACCCTAGTCTTTAGGAAATGAATATTTACCTCAGTTTTATAGTATTTAGTCCAATCCAGGGCTTGGACTGAGTGTATAATAGAGACCTGTTAATGTCATTCAGTGGCAAGTTGAGCATAATGAAGTGTGTATATAATACAGTAACAAGGTGAAGGACGGTGTCTCCATTGAAATCTAATCTTGTAGAAAGAGAGGCTAAAATATGAAGAAATTATCTTCTCCTGTTTTCAAACACTGAAAACTGGAACAGGATAAAAAATAAATTATGAACAGTTCTGAGCAAGTGAGCACAGAAACAACAGGATAGGGATACAGAGAGTATTGATCTGTCCACTCAGAAACCCCAGGCATTTCTGATCCTGATTATTAAGCAAAAAATACATAAATTAAAAGATACTTACTCTATGACAACGAAGTCCTCGCTGGGTTTTATATGAGACATACCAGTGAAGTAAAAACAAGTGTACAAGGAGAAGAAACCCCCTATCACCACATCTCCATCCTTGTACAACCTGGTGCTCCTGCTTTGAAGACAGCCATCCTCAGGCAAGTTGCACATTATGAGAGGAAGCTGCAAGAAAAATAAGAGAATACTCAAAAGGAGCATCTTATAAGTATCTCCAGATGCTTAACTCTAAAGGGAGATGGGATCTGCAGTGTCAGCTAGGAGAATGGGTCTCCTCTGTTTATATTTATGCAGGCAGGTAGGCATATACATATGAATGACTGTGAATGAGGTTTATCATTTCACAAAGGGTAAATACTTAAATAATCCTGACTTCTTTTATCCAAGCCTCCTCTGTGTCATTGAAGAAATTTTCCAACATTTTCCCCGGAAGCTCTGCATCTGAGGTCTGGTGTCCCTGTGAAAAAATCAGTTGGAAAATGTTTCAAGATGAGCTTGTGTATCTCCAGGCACCATTATGTCACTCTCTTCACTTCTACCAGGTCCCCAGGAGCCTCCTCCTCCTCCTGTGTGGATTTCATCCCAAGCCTCTGTGAACAGAGTATTTGCCCAGATGCCATTTGGGGTGATGCAAATGGACCACACCAGAAGATTCACTGTTTGGTGTTTGGAAATGACCTAGAGAGACCCAAACAAGGTTATGAAGATTTCAGCACTATGTCCCCCAAGGCTCAAGAAAAGAAGTTACAGCCTCACTCATCTAGAAATCAGTACAGCCACAGAACCTTCCTTGTATTGCCCATTCTTGTCTGAGTCATGAGTCAAAGAAAAGTCTCCCAACTACATATTTTCCACTTTTTCTAAAGAACTAGTAAATATACTATATATCCAGAAATTCCAAATTATTTACTCAAGATTAATAAAGTTATATATTGCATTTCTGAATTCTAAATTTTGATCTTCTTCTTACTATTTATTACTTTCCAACATCCTACTCCATCACTTAATATATTGTCATAATCCATTTCTCCAACAACTATCTGGGGCCCTACATTATCAATGCTTTTATGACTGTATGTGAATTTTTTCACCATAAAGCAAAGCAACAAAACTGAAAAGTATTTCTGCATTTCTCACCACCAGAATTATTGAGTATGAGAGTTATACATGTGACTTTATAGCACTGGAGTTCCAGGAAGATTACAAAGCAGGAAATTTATTTATGGTTCTATAATGGTTGAATAGATAGCATTTTGCAATTGTCAGAGTTTAAATAATAATGAGCACAAGTGTGAACCATAATTTAAACTTGAACTTTATTTTACTGTTAAGTCAACATTGGCTTTTGAATTATGATATGCAATAATATTTGAAATGGTGAAGCAAAAAGGGAATATTATCACATTTGTTACTATAAACTTAAAACCTTAAGTGTTAAAGTCACTAAATTTTAAGAAAAACATATAACCCAATTTGATATCTACTATCCCATGTCACAATTGAGGATTTGAAAGCTGCCTAGTCCATATAATGATGTGCTCTAAATCCAAAATACAGAAGTCTCAGATCATAAATATAAATGCATAACATCACAGTAATAATATAGTATTAAATGGATGTTAATATAATACAACCTTGAATCTTTTAACTGAGCGATAATATAAAATTAAGATTTTAAAATGAAGGGCTTACATGAATATTCTCTTGGCACTGCAAGATATACCCACTGCACACACACACACACACACACACACACACACACACACATACACACAAGACCATGTCTAAAACTACTACAAAAATCAGTGACCTACTATACTGAAATAATCTCTAATTTGGGGCCAGATTTTTGTTGTAAATTCATTTGTGTTTCCTTAAAAGTTATGGTCAACCTAGTACTTGTGAATATGAACTTTTTTGAATGGAAGAACTTCACAGAGGCAATAAGGTTAAGATAAGACAGACCCCTTTACAACATAAATGGTGTTTCTGTAAGCAGAGAAAAATATTACATGATGTTGGTATTAAAGACTGGAGAAGATCCCACTGCACACTATAGATTGGAAATGATTTACTGTTACAATTTATTTTCTTACATTTTTCATTAATACATCCTTTTTATGCATGCAATTTACAATCATCTTGAGGAGTGGATACATGTGACTAATACAGCTTCTATTTTAAATCCATTCCCTTTCCCTCTTATCTCCATTCATTGTCTCTAAATTGTCTTTCCCCATTTTCCTTCTTGTTGATATAATTAATCCTAAATCAAGTTTATGACCTATAAAATTTATATTTATTTAGTTTATAAGATTCTAGTACATGGCATGAATTTATTCTTCTTATGTCCCCTTTCCCTCTCCCTCCCTTCTCACCCCATGCTCTTTTGGACCCCTCCGCTTTTGCAAGAGGTCTATTGCTTATCTCCTGCTCTCCATCCTTCAGAATGCTCTGTTTGAACTTTGCCTTAATTAAATGAGAGATCATGTGTCTGGTTAATTTCACTCAACATTGTTTTCCAGGTACATCCATTTTCCTACAAATATCTCAAAATTTGCCCTTCTTTGGAGCCAAGTAATTTTCCATTATGCATAGATGCCATATTTCCTTTATCCAATCCTTTGTTGATAGATATATAGGCTGCTTTCAGGATTTAGCTATTATGAATTTTGCTTCTATAAACATTTGTATGCATATATCCCTGTGGTATGATGTATTTAGCTCATTGGGAAAAATACCTAGAAGAGTGAAAGCTGGATCATTTGAAATTCATAATTTTAGTTCTTTGAGGAAGCTTTACATTGATTTTAATAATGATTTTATTTGTTTACATTTCCATGGACAATGTAGGAGGGCTCTTTTCACTGCAGCCATGGCAGCAACTGTTACCTTTTGATTCTCTGATAATTGACATTTTTTCTGAAGATGGAATCATAGTATTGATTTAATTTGCATTTTTAATGGCTAGAGATGTTGAACAGTTTTTCAATATATTTGTTGGCCATTTGCACTTCTTCCTCTGAGAAGTATCTGTTGATTTTACTTGCCAATTTATTCATGGAATCTTTTATACTAGGTGGTCTAGTTTTTGAATTTCAGTATATATGCTAGATATTCTTCCGATTTAAAGCTAAGAACAAACATACCCAGATTACATCCAGAGTTCCAAGGCACAAATCTGGTAAAAACTTGATTTCAAACACTCACATTCCAAAAGTGTCAGAAAATATAATTTTCTTATTTAAACACCTAGTTGCTAATATTCACTTAAGCACCACAGGAAAATAATTTGGAGCTTATGTCACAGAGCTTATGTAACACAGGCATTCAGTAGCAGATCAGACAGCATAAATTTCATCTTCTCTTTCAAGTCAGAAGCTATACTGAGAAATTTCCTTTCTTTAAGCCAATGTCCTTTGTGTAGAAGTGAAATTTTCCTGCAGCATTAGCTCCAGAAGAGCCTTTTGAAGTGATTGAGACATGGCTTTAATAAAAACCTGATTAAATGTATTGTATACTTAAAATGTACCAATAAAAGAATTTAAGGAAAAAATAAAAATAAAAAATGCTGATTAAAAGAATCAAAGACTATCACTGCATATTGATTTAAGGAAAAAAATTCAACAGGAAGGGATAGCAATTATAAAACTATATGCATCAAACAACACCACATACAACTTCCTAAAACAAACACTATGGGCACAAAAGATGAGATAACCACTGACACAATCATAGTCAGGGACCTTAATGCCAGAATGTCATATATAAACAAATCAACTAAACAAAATCTTGAAAAGGAAATGTCAGAGGTGAACAAAGCTTTTGAATAAATGGACCTAGTAAATATTTATTGAGTGTTCCATCCAAATACAATAGAATACATATTCTTCTCAGTGGTATCTGAGACATTTTCCAAAATACACTATATTGTAGCCCATAAAACTTGCTGAAGTAAATCCAAAATAATAGAAAGTATCCCATGCATATTATCAGATTATAATTTCTTGTATCCTGTCTCCTAGTAGTTACAAAGTTTCAGATATTGTATTAATGTCTTTCATCCATTTGAGTTGATTTTTCTTCCAGGTGAGAAACAAGATTCTAGTTTTATTATTTTTAATGGATATCTAGTTCTCTCAAAAATATTGTTTTACACTTGGTCTTAGGCAAAAGGCTAAGAAGCGATCAAAATTATTTTTTTAAACTATCTTTCCTTGAATGTATATTTTTGCCATATTTGTTGCAGATCACTTGTCTAAAGATGCATGTTTTTTTTTTCTGGGGTCTCTACTCGGTTCCAGTATTTTACATCAATTTTTATGCCAATAAAACACTGTTTTGTTTAGATGGCTCTGCAATGTTGAAGTCAGACATTTTGAATCCTCCAAGAATGCTCCTTTTATTCAGAATGTTTGTTTCTTCAGATTCTTGTACTCTTTAATGATTTTAGAATTTTTTTCTAATCCTGTGAAAAGTGTCATGAGAATTGCATTGAATCTTTGCCTCATTTAGGAGAAACACTGCCATTTTAAAAATATTTATTTTCCCAATCTATGTACATCGGAAGTCTTTGCATCTTCTATTTTGCTCTTCAATTTCTTTCTTCTGTATTTTATAAATTTTATTATAATGTATTTTCTTATTATTGGTTAGGCCTTTCTTTCAGGCTCTCTTTTTTTTTTTATTCTAGTGGATTGGATTCCTTTCCTGATTTGTTTTTTCTTAGTATTAGTGTATAGAAAAGGCACTGATCTTTGTATGGTGATTTTGTGTTCTGCTACTTTGTAGAATTTTTGAGTTATAAAGGGGTTTTAGTACTTTGTAATTTTTATGGATAGAATAATATTACCAGGAAAAGTATGATGATTTTCCTCATTTCCTTTTTGAATATTTTTTAAATTTTTCTGTTGCCTAATTGCTCTGGTTAAATTTCCAGTATGATAGTGATTGAGTCCTGTGAGTACACACCCTTATCTTTATGCTGATTTTAGAGAAATTGTATGCAGATTTCCTTACTTGGTACAATGCAGGCTAGGGTTTTGTCATGTACACAGCCCTTACTATGTTGACATAAGATTCTCCTATACCTAATCTATTGAGGACTCTTATCATAAAATAAACTTTAATGATGTCAAGGTTTTTTTCTTTCTGTATCTCTTGAGATGATTATGTGCTTGGTGTTATTGTTTATGTAATCCATTAAAGTTTACTGAGTTACATACATAGAACCATTCTTTTATTTATGAAATGAAACCAACTTGATTGAGAAAAAAACACTTTTTAATATGTTATTTAATTTGATCTATAAGAATATTATTGAGAAAGCTGCATTTAAGTCTATCAAGGATGCTGGTCCAAATGTGAAAAATCTTTTTAAGATGAAATTTATTGGTATTTTTTGACATAATACATAATGATCACATTCATCATAGAGAATTTGTACCTGTACATAATAATGTTATTTTTTTACGATTCCCATCCATTTCCTTCAATCCTTCTTCCCCTCTCCATTTACAAAATTTTATTTCTATTGTTTTCTTTTTGTCCTTTTAAATATTTTTTCCCTATTCTCTTTCTTCCCTTCCAACTTTTCCCTCCCCTCTTCCTCTTCCATTTAAACATTTTCTTCCCACTCCAAATATCTATCCTCCATTTTATTCCTTAGTTACCCTTTGAGTTTCTCACACAAGAGAAGCAATTCTATATTTAAGCATGTGTGTCCAAATTGTTTCACTTAAAATTATGTTCTAAAGGTCTATCCATTTATCTTATGAAAAAGTTAAAACCATCATACCACAGTGATATATGCCCCACCCTTGTGTGTAGCAGCACAATTTCTAATAGCTAAATCTTGGAAAGAGCCCATATGCCCATCAATGGAAGAATGGACAAAGAAAATGTAGTTCTCATATACAATGGATTACTACTATGCCATACATAATGAAGGATAAACTTGAGACTTTTTTAGGTAAATGGATGCACAACATGTGAAATATCTTATCTGAAAAAAAATACTTATTATTTTAGACGATTAGAAACAAATCGAACAGTCTATAACTTTTTGGAATCTAATATTTTATTGATATATGCCACAAATGTAGCTAACAGAAAGTCATGGTTTTTTTTCTTTACAAAGTTATATATGTCTTCAGGTAGAAACAAATCATTGTATTCCAAGATTTCATACTACACACCATTAATACTTGCCACTTCTTACTGAATGTTTAGGTCAGAACCACCTCTTTCTCAATCTCTCTCTCTCTCTCTCTCTCTCTCTCTCTCTCTTTCTCTCTCTCTCTCTCTGCATTTGGCAGAGCTTAGTTTATAATTGTTGAGAAATACTTTCTCAATTTTATTTGTTTTGATTTGATTCATATCACTGCATGACTAAATATGAATAAGGAATTTATTAACTTGTGAGAAGTAAGCATTTATCTTTTGGTCGATACTCTACTTTTTAAGTATAATGAAAACAATAGATATATCATCTTATGATGTGACATTATGGTTGATACATAAATCAGTGAAATTTGGGGTGTACGTTCTTTATAAAACAATATATCACTTATGTGACTTTACTGGGTTATTTCAGTGTACATGGGTAATAAAAATCTCATTTTAAAGACTATACTGTATATATAATTAATTTTTTCTTGCTTATGTATATTTCAAGAGTTTTATGATTTCTTCAAAAATTTGTCTTCTTGGTACATAAGTAGATTAAGAGGTATCTTCATGAGGTTTCTTACAATGTATAATGTTGTATCCAATTCACTTTTAAAGCCAAGGTAGGAAGACCACATATTTTTCCATCATATTTAAAATTGATTTGCTTTTTCAATTCTAACTTCATAAAAAAGTCAAATTTTTCTGTTTACTTATTCCACTGGATCCACTAAACCATGTTCTGGACTATAAAGGTACACAGAAATATTGTTTGGGAGTGGTCTCATAGAAGATGAGAAGGCACTGAAATTACTTCCTTAAATATTCCTGAATCAAATAAGTGCTTTGTTTATTAAGGAGTATTTTAATATACAGTGGGTTTAACTACATAAAAGGAAATTGTTTTGCCACTTTTAAGAATATATATTAAGAGGTAGTATGCACTGTCATTCTCCCATATAACCCTTACAAGAGAGGCTGAGGCAGAAGGAGCTCTTCAATGAAGGAGTTAGATGCCAGCCTCAGCAAAATAATGACTGCATTTGTCTTCAAAAGTAAAAAAATATGTACTAAGAAGACCATTTCTTAGCATTAAAATATGTAACATATGAAAAAGACTTGTTTAATTACAGAAATTTTCTTTGATTGCATAATATATGCAATGTCCAGGTAAATAAACATAAATACCATTCACTTAAAACTATTATTACATAATTTATTTAAAATAGTAGATTCAATGTATTATCTGCCATATAATTATTTTAAAATTATATAATACATTCATTATGTCATAATTTTTTTGAAATTCTTTGAAAATTTTGTACTTTTATATCAACTTTATTTTGAGTAGCTATTTTTCACAGGCAAATGAGGACATAAGGACAGTATCTTTCATTTTGGAAAATATGTTTTTCTTAAAACTTATAGGTTTTAGGTTTTAATGCTTTAGCTTTACAACAATTAATAGGTTCTAACCCACCTTTAACATATCATCTATTATTTACATGTCACAGTTTATAAGCCAACAGTGATACCTATATGATATGGAAAGTCTAAGTCCACACTGAGGACCACTCTTTGTGCAGAATATTATTTAGGCTTTGAAAAATGCAAAATAACATGGGTTGAACAAACACATTATTTAGAATAATCTTTCTGTCTTGAAACATTAACTGAGTTCACAGCGTAAATGTTGCTTGTGTATACCTGCTCCTCAAAATATTGTGTAATGGGAAAAACAGAAGTCATTTCTAGCTTTGATTCTCTGCTTTATAGTAAGGGAAAAATAGAAATTTACCACAGAGACTCATGATTTCACAAAAACCTAAATATTTGTGGTTCTCAGGTTTGAAGTAGTAGAAATTGATTATGAAAATGTATTAAACTATGGAATGAAGACACTAAAAACATGAAGATTTAGGAAAATAAGCTAAATTAAATAACTCAAAATGCATTTTAATTCTGCACTGATCTTGAGTTACTAATTTGGGTTGCCTGGCTATAATCTAATTATTATTATCCCAATCAATGGAGAGCTCATGTGGCTGTGCATTTCAGTGCATGTGATTGGTACACAGACAACATGGCTCTACAGGGAACATTCTGTGCTGCAGCTCTTGATTCTGGGGCTGTCAGGTGATAACGCCCAATCTTCCACATTGGAAGTTACAATGCCTACTATTTCTTCCATGAACTTAGGGCTTTTCAAACAACTTTAAAAGAAATCTAACATAAAAACCTTTCCTGCAATCCATTAGAAACACTATTAATGACATCTATAGTGACTACTTATTGACAAAGAGGACTAAATCTGCCCAAGAGGAGGTAGCCCCTGGGATGTTGCTGCTAGTTGAACAGGACGAAATCATGATGGCTCTAGGTGAAGAAAATGATACTCAAGCACAGTTTTTGACTTGTGTTTTTTTCTCAGATGCCAGACCTCAGATATAGAGCCCAGGTGACAACAATGTCAAACTTCTCCAGGGACATGGAGCAGGGGCTGCTGACAGGAGCCAGGGGCATCACGATCTACCTGTGTTAGAAACAATGTCACAAGGAGTAATACACACAACATATTTACCTGGCTGTACTGCAAGCTTCCTCTTCACTCAGCCTAAAGCTTTGCATACAGGTCTAAGATGTTCCCTTTGATTGTTGTCTTCCTTCTCCGGCAGCTTCCTGTCTCAGTGTGTAATTTTGATAATGAAGCCTGCTTTCACCAAAGGAGCACTAGTGTGCACAAGGATGGAGATATGGTGACTGGGCTTTTTTTCTCTTTATGTCTATGTGTACTACACCAGTATCTCTCCTATAAAGCCTATGAAGAAATCCTATGTCACACTGTAAGTGTATTCTTCATTGATTTATTTTCTTCCTGGTTATCAGGATGTATAATGGCTTGGGTCCCATGGATAGATACATCAGTTTTCTCTGTAGTGCTATCTTCTTCTGCCCACCCACATGTTGCCCAGTCCACAACAAGACTATAATCCTGTCCCCTTTAAATCTTAGAATAAGGGAAGAGACTATTTTGTTTTTGTTTTCTAAGCTTCATATTTTCAGTGCTGGAACCTGAGATAGACACCACTCTCCACCTTACTCCATGCTCAGTGCCCTTCTTCCCACCTAGATGCCACCACATGTTTTGTAGAAAAGTAATCTAAGGCTTTGGATTGGATTGAATTGAATACTAAGCTACTAAGTGGCTATTGCCAAATGTACTCTTATACAACTGAGGGTGTGTTAATGTTTCTTTTACTCTGCATAAAATTTTTATAATTTGTATAGATTATCCTCTGATATTTCTCCTCTCCTGCTTAAAGATTCTCCATACTGCAGGTTTTCAGTTAGTACTTCAAATAAACTCTAGTTTGTTATCTCAACCTGGGGTGCTCCCTGAATCCTGGAGCTGCAAGCAGGGCCAGGAATAAGGGATGAGTCATCTGTGCAATTTTTCCCCACCAATATGATTCTTCCTCAGTTGGAATCATATATATTTTCTATTTTCTGATACTATCACATCACTTCTATGGTGGATAGTGGTTCAGAACATTCAGTAGTACCAGCTCCAGTTGCCCCTCTGAGTGGAGAGTGCATCCAAGTGATTGGTGCCACTGGAATTTCAGAAAAGCACCAGTTTTGCTATGACAGGACATGTGAAATTGGAGGACATAAAGTGAAACATGAATCCTTCTATATGCCAGAATGTCCTATTCCCTTACTAGAAAGAGATTTATTATCTAAATTGGGAGCTACAATAACTTTCACCCAATGAGGAAATGCATTTCTGCATTTAGACCCAGGAAGAGATAGCATCATGATGGTTACAACTAAAAGAGAGGATGAATGGCAGTGTTGCAATGTGGATGATGTTTTCCAGACTCTGCAAGAATTAAGAACCATGTTCCCTGGAGTATGGTCAGAGGAATCACCCCCAGGCTTAGCTAAGAATCATCCACCCACAGTTGTAAAATTAAAAGACAATTCGGCCCCCATTGCTGTAAAACAATACCCAATGTCCAGGTAAGTCTGAATTGGAATTAAACCCCATATCATGAGATTAAAGGAATTTGGACTTATTAGAGAATGTAAGTCATCTTGGAACACCCCTTTGCTGCCTGTTCGGAAACTTGATGTGGACTATAGGACAATGAAAGATCTATGGGCTGTAAATGGCAGAACAGTAATGCTGCACCCAGTGGTCCCTAACCCCTATGCTTTGTTGAGTCTGATACCTCCAGAAACATCATGGTTTACTTGTTTGGATTTAAAAGATGCCTTCTTTTGCCTTCTCATCACTCCCCTCAGTCAACCCATCTTTGCATTTGAATGGGAAGACCCAAGTGATGGGAAAAAGACTCAGTTTACTTGGACTAGACTGCCACAGAGATTTAAAAACTCACCTGGTTTCACCACCTGCTGTGCAAGTGCAAGCATAAGGACCTGAGTTCAATCCCTGGTAACAACAACAACAACGAAAAAATCACCTAAGAATTTTGGGGAAGCCTTAGCCAAGGACTTGCTTACCTTCTCTGTGGAACAATAAACCTGCATCCTATTGCAATATGTAGATGACTTGCTATTATGTAGTCCAACCCAAGAGCAATGCTGGGAAGGCAACAAAAAGGTTGTTGCTGCACTTACAAGAAAACTGGATATAAGGTATCATGGAAAAAAGCCCAGATTTGTGTACAGCATGTTAAATATTTAGGGTTTCAAATAACACAGGGCATGCATTGCCTAGGAAATGAAAGGTCATTAGTGCCATCCCTAAGACCCAACCAAAGAAGCAGCTGAGAGAGTTTCTTAGAGTGGCAGACTTCTGTAGAATTTGGATTCTGGGTTTTGAAGAAATCTCTAAACTCCTTTATGAAGCCCTAAAGAGACAGGAGGAAAATCATCTGCATTGGACTGTAGAACAAAAGGAAGCTTTTAAGAAATTAAAATTGACTTTGACAGCTGCCACAGCCCTAGACATACCAGATGTAAAGTGGCCTTTTACTCAATATGTGACTGAGAAAAAACATGTGGCCCTTGGAGTGTTGACCTAAGAAGTGGGCCCATGGAATCAAGTGGTGGCATATTTATCTAAGAATTTAAATCCAGTAGCAAAAGGATGCCCTCCTTGTCTTTGGGCTTTAGCAGCTTCACTTCTCTTGATCCAAAAAGCAGACAATCTGACCTTAGGTCAGGAACTGACTGTGCAGTTTCCTCATGTGGTCTAGAGCTGCTGAACACAAGGGAGCATTGCTGGCTCTCAAATAATCAGGTTACTCAGTATCAAGCCCTTCTCTGTGAGAACCCCCACTTGTGGTTTATTCCTATAAAAACTTTAAATTCTGCTACTTTTTTGCCCACAGAGACAGGCCTTGCCAATCATGACTGCTTGAATGTCACCAATGAGCTCTTTTCTAGCCACCCTGACTTGCAAATGGCAACCTTGTCCAATGCTGACCTTGTTCTATTCACGGATGGGAACAGCTTCATGGAAGATGGGGTTCATCATGCTGGATATCCAGTAACAACTAAGGATGGGGAGATCCTACCCAGGGCCCCTTCCTTTTGACTGGTCAGCACAATGGGCTGGGTTCTGGGCACTCATACAAGTACTCCTATGGGCAAAGGGTAAAAAGGTAAATAACATATACAGACTCTCACTATGCATTTCCTCCATGGCATGATTCTTTGAGAGTGAGGTCTTCTCACAGCAGAAGGGAAGCAAATTAAGAATAGATAGGAAATTTTACAGTTGCTAGAGACAGTGTGGGAACCTAGCAAAGTTGCAGTAATACATTGTTCAGGACATCAGAAAGGCAAAAACTTCATTGCACAAGGTAACAATAAAGCTGACACTGAAAGCCAAGAGACAACATATTCAAAGCTCTGCTCTCACCACTCTGGAGGCTGGTGAGTCAATGCATGGCTGAAGAATAGGAGCCCTGGAAAAGGCAGCATGGACTCTTGTGGTATCCCAGATCAGTGCTCTGAGTTTCTTTGTTTTCGAACTGTGGGTGTTTAAGCCTAGTGATGAACACTTTGTAATTTTCAAAATGGTAAAATGGGAACCAGAGGGCTATCCATTCACTGTATTCTTTTATGCTTGCCCAAGAAAAACATTATGGGGGACCTGGGGTAGCTTCTGATTCTGGGGGATACTTGGTTGAAAAGTCATACTGTAAAGGAAAAACAAGGGTTTGGCTCAACAACTCAATTGTTGGATGTGTTGCCGGCAAATGTGGTAAGTGTAAACAAGGTCAATGTCATCCTATATCCATGAATGTGCCAGACCCATGGAATCCCATGTGGTTTCAAGGAAAAATATTTCAGGTTTATATAGGGTATCAGTCCACCACCAAACATGGACCTCAAAAGATAAAGCAATAGACATTACAAATCAAAAAGGTGTGGAAAGCTGCTTCCCCTGAGATAGGAAAGACCCCTCCCCTTTAAGAAATCCAAGCTATGCTGAAAGGGCACTCTCAGAACTATACTGGAATAGATATGATAATTCAAATAAACAGTACCCATACATTGCTGATGCAAGGAAATGAGGAGCTGGCATCAGATTGCTGGTTATGTGTCCCCTTAAATTTGATGAATTATGAAGCAATAGGAATATACACCAACCTAACCCTTAACGTCACCAGAACACCCATGCACTCACTTTTGAGATACCCAACTAGGACAGTCAGAAACAGGAATTGTTTCCTAGGACAGAATAGGAGTAATGAGGAAAATAATGAAACCTGCACCAACTTAGTCTTGTTGAATGAGGAAAACAAATATGCGACACCTAATGGGAGCTTTTTCATCTGTGGAGATGGAATGTACAAGGTGATCTCAGGACAAATCTCCACAAAGTGTACTTTGGGGATTCTAATCCCAAAGTTTTCTGTTTACACCCTGGCAGCCATAAAAACGTGCCTTTACAAATTGCTTCCCCGGTGCAAACAATTCAAACAAAGAGAGACCTGGTGGTGCTACCTATCCTAACCAGACTTGCAATCACCAGCAGTCTCATTTTGGGGGGGACAGTCATTAGCCTAGGGAACAAACAGCATATTTCATTAGGACAAGAGATTAGAAAACACCTGGAGGAAATTTGAGATGCATTCTAAGCCCTAGAAACTCAGCTAGATTCTCAGAACAGATGAGCTTTTGATTTGCTCACAGCTCAAAAAGGGGGAACCTATTTATTCCTCAGTGAAGAATGTTGTTACTATGCTGACAAGCCTGGTATAGTGCAAGAATCACTGGATAAATTAAGAGATTGAATTAAGACTCTTGATAATGAATTTGGTACAGGAGAACCATCTTATGGAATTGATTTCACTTGGATAGGATGGAAAACATATATAGGACCCCTTTTGGGCCCTCTCCTTGTTATCATATTAGTGCTGATGTTTGGCCCTTGTGTTGTCCAGTGCATTTCAAAATTTATCCATCAGCATATTGCTGCTGCTCAACATTATCAAATGATGCTAATAAGAAATGTAGATAAATTAGATAAGACATACTACAGATAGAAGAATCAACCCGAAGCAGACAAAGGGAGGAATGATAGAGAAAATTTAAACTACAGGCTAGTTATTAAGGTAGCTGAAGTAGAATAAGTAGCACATTCCTTTAAGATTTACCTTTCCTGTAACTCTTATTGTTTAAGGTGATGGCTAACTGAAACTTTGACATTTAACCTAGCTGTAGATAATATTTAACCTGGAAAAAAGCAAAGTAGAAATGTTTGGGTAGTTTACAATGTATGTGTTTTAAGCCCCATCTATTTATTATATGTCTGTGACTATAACCATTAACAGGAACTAGTTGTAAACAAGAAAAAGAAATTTTACTGACTAAGACCACCAGGAATGAGGCAATGACTAAAAGAAGATCTAAAAGGAAATGTTAAAACAAAGGACACGGTGGACATTGATCAGACAATTCTGAAGTGGAGATGTGTTTTTCTAGGTGAACTGCCTCTTTTGACCAGGCCCCTCCTAACAGCATGTTTAGCTATGGATTAATCAGTGGATGAATGCACTGATGAGCAAAGCACCTGTATAATCCATTGGTATTCTGTATATAGGGACATTTTGTGACACATTTGTGAAAAAACAAAAAAAGAAACCAGACCAAATACACCACGCCCTCTGGGAAAATGTCTCTGATATTCTGCCAGATGAGTTTCTGGCAATCCCGCCTTGCTAGCAAGTAAAGGCTTTGTTTTCTTACCCAACTTCTGTGTCTCCATACATTTCTTTCCGTGATTCTGGAACAAATTTACATGTCAAACTATTGTATAAGAAACTGATTGATGGGAAGTGTTATTCATAAACAAGCCTAAAAAAATTGATATTGCTGTATGCATGGTTCTGTATATGTCCATATAAAATTATGTAAAACTACATTATCCCCAAACTCTATAAAGGATACAAACTCAAATTAACTAGAAGGTACACCAAAATATATTTCAAGAAAAATTTGAAATCATACTAAGTAGGTTGCAAAGTCAAAACACATGTGAGCCACAAAATCAAATTAGAAAATATCCAGTAGAAAGGTGATTCATTCTATCAGGTCATGATTTATCATCAATTCTAGTGTTTCCAAAGTCATACTTACGGTATGCAAAATTGTTCAGTATTAGAATTCTGTAACTTTTCTATACAGTGTCTCAATCCTCATTCTCATATTATCTGTATTTTAAGGACACAGATTGAATTTTCCATCTTTTGGATAATATATAAAAGGAAATTTGCCATTTTGGCACTTGTCCTTATCCTAAACAAGAATTTATGTCACTGTGCCTTTTTCAGGTATAATACTGAATGACTCAATTTCTCCTTGCTGGGACAAAACATCCAAAATGTACAACTTAAAGGAGGGGAATTTTATTTTGGTTCATATTTTCAGTGCATTGTGAGTGGAATCAAGGCTCATATTGCATGGCAGAAGGATCAGGAAAAGGACAGCTACTCATCAGATGGTAGCAAAGAGGAGAAGAGTGGGGAGAAGGGACAATTCTGAAGTGGAGATGTGCTTTTCTAGGTGAAGCAGACCAAATACACCACACTCTGTGAAAATGTCTCTGACATTCTGCCAAATACATAGATACCATCACTCATTAAATCCCTTAGACTGAATGCATATTGTTCTACAGCTCTGTGACACAAACTATATGATTCATGATGTATGTTATTCCCCTTCAGTTGTGTGACTTCTACGACAGTAGGGATAACATCCTAGGAACTGATGTCATACTGTGCTCTAGGGATGTTGTACATCAAAGACATGTCTCTGTCTCAAGCCAAACACAATCCCTCTGAGCACCTGCATCCTGTAAAATCAGTGCTAGATCCCCCCAAAATAAAGATATGGTGGGGCTTCATCTCCATTGTAATCAAAATGAGATTTTGAATCATGTGAATAACTTGTTTAATTATGCTCTGTGTTAAGCTTCATGGTGAAGATGGAACTCAGAGACTATGGGGCGGTAGAAAAGAGTACTTTGAGTGCGTCTGGAAAATAAACCAAAATAGCCAAGGAGAGCTTCGTGTACCTTTAATCCCAGATGCTCAGGAACCTCAGACAGGCTGATGAAATTTAGCAAGAGTTTTTTCAAAATAACAAAATGGAAAGAGATGGAGATACAGCTCAGGGTGAGGGTTCCTCTTGGTTCAATCCTCACCAAAATTAAAGGGAAAAGAAACATATAAAAAGAAAGAAAAAAATCAATCTATGGGTATGTATAGTACAGGGACAGAGAATGTGTCTTTATAGGGATAATAGTACTAAGTAAAAGGAATAAATTTCCACCTGATGGAGGAAAGAATTTTATAATTGTCCTCTGGAAGAATTTTTCCAATTCCTGGATGAAAGGGGTGAATACAAAAAGAACATGGAGAATTTGTCCCTAAGACAAGCACTTAGCAGTGTCATTGGTGAGCTAATTCTCTGGTCAAGGGGTGCAATTAAAACAATAAGCAGGTTTTCCCTTCACAGGAGATTTCCTGAATCCAGGATGATAACTCTCATGGCATACAGAGCATGGAGTCTGAGGAAAACACATATGTTGGTGAGTTTTTAGAATTTTACCACTCCTTCAGAGTTTGAGAGAAAATCAATTTGTATATATACATAAATAGTATTACATATATGTGAAAATGTCATTACATATATATGTGAACATTTAAAGATAGAAATCTATAAATATTTCAAAATATAGTTAAATATGTTCCATATCAATTCATGGGAAAAATTGACAAAATTGAAAATTGAGATTTTTAACTGGCATAGATTCCCATTTCATGAGCAAAATTTGGGGTAGAAAGTCTATAACCACTTCTGGTATTTCTTGGTAATGAAGCTCATTATGATTATGTCCAACATACCTCTGTAATTCCTGTGGCCCACTCAAGCATATCATCAGATAAAGACAAATGTTGGCCACAAGGAACATGTGGGTTAAAGGTTTCCAATTTGATCTTAAGTCTAAGGCCTTCTGGAAAAATTCCAAAAGTTGAGAATGTCATACTCTACATCCAGTTTCCTTCTGTCATCCAAAGTGACTTGGTCTCCATCAGGATTGTTAAATTGGATGTTCTTCAGAAAGGGGTAGACCTAAAAGAGACACATCATTCTCTGGTGAACAGGCCTTCATGATGAAGAAAAAATGAATTAGAGAATGCTCCTAAGTATCTTTAGTCTTTATTTCATAATGCAAATTTTACACTGGCAATTAATAAAGTAGAATGAATAAAATCTTATGGGATGCAAAATATCATACTTTTCCTAAAAAGTCAATCCCAGGAGTAAACTTTTTTTGGGGGGATCAGGATTGAACTCAGGACCTTGCACTTGCAAGGCAGGTATGGTGCCAATGAGCTAAATCCCCGGCCCTCAGGAGTAAAATTTATATCCATGCTCATTTAAATAAAGTTTTCATAAGTTAGAAAAATTAGTATTGGATATTTAACTAAATTTTTCTCTTTATGTTCCCACAGGATGTTCTTGCAAAATGAAGCTGTCACCATCAAAAGAGATTGCAGCATGGAGTGAGAAATTTAACATAATATATCTAATAGAGGGTTCACAGCTTTTAAATCCAAGAATTACAAGGTCTTTTGTTTCTCTTTAACAAGTTCATGGAAAATATTGAGATTTTATAATAAATATATTTTCTAAGTGGGGACTAAGATCCTTTAGACAAAAGCAAAGGTCTTGTTTCATATTGATTTTTTGGATGCCAGGGCCTTCTTAATAAGTGACCATTTCTACCCAATTCAAGATTTACCTTCTTAGTAAGGAGCTGGTGTGTAGTCACTATTATTTTTGGATAAAGTGTTCTAAACTTCTCTGATGAAGCACATGTGTAATAACTTAAGAATGGCACTTTGCCAGGGATTTAGCTCAGTGGGTCCACCACCTGCCTTACAAGCACCCAAGGACCCGAGTTTGGTCCCCAGTACCAAAAAAAAAAAAAGGCATCTTGATTAAATTGCATTCCATTACAAAAAAGATGATTTACCTGCCAGGGGGCAAACACTAACACTTCTTTGTTTCAGATTGGTGGGCATAGGGCTTGTTGAAGAAGCATCTCATGCAGAGCATGGGCCACAGCATACACAGCATTGTAGATTTTTCATAAGTATAATCAGTGCCTCACAAGATTTCAGCACAATTGCTTCATTGTCCTGCTATGTGAATATGCATTGTCCAGACAGTCACTGATAAACCATAAGACAGATGCTTTTCATTTTCTGAGCCACATCTAACAAATATCAAGAATTATTGTTTTAAACACTAAGTTGCTAGTATATTTTATACGGCAGATAGAATTCAGTAGATATCCTAACTAAGGTGAAACAACCAGGAAAGTAATTCCATCTTTGGATAACTGGCCCCTCTATACAGCTTTATATTTCATAGTTAAAAAACTCATAATGAAATGATTCATTTTATAATGATGATACATACAAAAGTGGAAATACTAATGAAAATAATGTTAAATGAAACATACGTGACACATCAAGGAACACATCTATGGAAGATTATGGTGTGGCAAAAGGCTGAAATTGAGTTGCCTAAACCTCTGTCTCATCCAAGTTACACATCTGGAATTCTGGACAACAGAGGCAAGGCAGGGGGCATCACAATCACAAACATAAAGCTACACTGATAAAAACAGCATGGTATGAGCAAAAACAGACTTGTAGGTGAGTGGAAAAGAGTAGAAGATACAGAAACAACTCCAGCCACACTGAGTTATATTATCTTTGACAGGGGCTGAATCCCTTCACTGGATGAAAGACAGCCTCTAATAAGTGGTGCTGGGAAACCCTACTACATACATGCTAA
>NW_004624821.1:7833947-7850280 GCF_000247695.1 Heterocephalus glaber | reverse complement strand
TGCTGCTATAAACATGGGTGCACATATATCACTGTGGTATGATTCTTTTAATTTTTTTGGAAAGATACCCAGCAGGGTAATAGCTGAGTCAAATGAGACTTCTAATCCTCATTTTGTGAGGTATCTCCATACTGATTTCCACAGTGGTTGCACCAGTCTGCACTCCCACCAATGGTGGAGAAGTGTTCCTTTCTCCCCACACCCCCACCAGCTTCTGTTATGGATTGATTTCTTGATAGCAGCCATTCTTTCAGGAGTGAGATAGAATCTCAGTGTTGTTTTAATCTGAGATGCACTATTTTTTTTAAAGTAGGAAATTTTATTGGGATATAGGAATGTGGAATAAAAATAGCTCCTGAGAGACAGAACCTGAATGGATTTCCTGTACTCATTTTTTTTTTATTGTAGATCACCATGTTTCTTAATTCCTTAACAAGTATTTTTTCCTCTTCAAGAACTACTATGATTTGAATGTTCTGATTGTAGTATATTTTCACAGATCATTATTTTTCTTCTCATTCCTGCATTTTTCAATATTTTTCAAGTGATTTTTTGTTGTTGTTACTCGGGATTAAATTCAGGACCTTGCACTTCCAAGGCAGGTGACAGAACCACTGAGCTAAATCCTTGGCCAATTGAAGCAATTTTTTTTTATATTATCACTTTTGTATGGACTTGAGAATTCTAGGCTTGGCTTCCCATAGTCTGCTCTAAATATTTTGAATTTAATATGGAGATGTTTTGAATTTACATGTTAATTCAGGGGGAAGCTAGATAGGGTACAAAGGTGAGCTTTCCTATCCCCGACTGAATAAGGCTTTCCATTTATCCTCTTTAATCATCCTTCATTATTGGGATACATGTATCTGCCATGGCCTGATCTCTGCAGGGCTTCACACTTAATAGTTGTATGGGGAATGGATTTGGAGGAAGGCACATCCTCTTCTCTGCTGGGCCTTGTTGCACCATGCCATCTTGTCACCTGTTTTCCTCCTAGGGGCCCTGCCTAGAGCCTGGGAGGAAGTGAACAAGTTGCATGTTCCTTGATCCCTGTGGGGATCATCCACAGAAGGAGGTGAGTTAGGCCTGGCCATGGTGATCTACAGAACACTGCTCCCAGCATGTATCTCTATATCTAGATCTTCCTTTATAAGCATTATATACACATGCAAATTATATGTATGCAAAAATTTTTCTCATCCTTCTTATTCCTGGTTATTTTTCAGGATTTGTTGAATATGTGAAATCATTTATCTGCCACATTTTTATGTGTTTTATTTATGGCTTGTGAGGAAAGCATCAAGTTCATGTATCAAGTTTAACTTAATTTCTTGGTTCCTTTATTAAGGTTTGCTGAGTCTTTTGAACTTTTAAAGCCTATGATCTTGTAGTGGCATTTTATATTCCCTCTTCAACTACTTATAAATTTTCTTTGTACTTTTCTTTTCACTGGTATTATGATGCTTGACTACAAAGTGACCCTGGGCTTCTTTGTGTTACTTCTCATTTCAGTGGGAGAGCTTTCAATGTTTCACCATCAAATATTATTATATTGCTATTAGTTTTGGGGACCATAGCTTATAACAAATGAGTACATGTTTTTATATTTCTAAATTGCTTAGTTTTTTTATCAAGCTATGGGCAAAATATTTCCCAGTTTCTATTTAAGGTATTGTTCACTTGTTAATTTTTAGCATCTTATTAATAATGTGAAATACTGGGCCTGGGATTTAGCTCAGTGACACCACGCCTGACTTGCAAGTGCAAGGTCCTGAGTTCAATTCCTGCTACCAAAAAAATGTGGAATACTTATTACAGAGTAAAATCTTAATTGTGCATGGCTTGGTCTTCTTTTATAAGACTATTTGGAGTACACATTAATTTAGTATTTTGTATTTATCTTTAAGAGATTAGCTAATATTTCTTTGAAGTTCCATTCTTATTGAAGTTTCACATGTGCATATGCAATACAATGTGTTTCTTAAATGAAAGCATAGATAGTTTGTAAGGATGGATGAATTAAAGGGCAGAAAAGAAAGTGGTAACATCAAAAGGAAGGGAATATTTCATAGTAAATGGATGTAAGTATAGAGGAAAGGCATAAACTAAATTGAGAAGAGAATTTTATCATTGCTGTTTTCAAAAGTTTTATTCTTCAAAGCTATAACAAATTTTGGAAAAATAAAAATTTGTCTTTGTGCTTCCTGGACCTTACAGAACTGCAACTTTCCTCTTTGTTTTCACCTCAAGCCCTCACAGCCCTCTCTGCAGTTCCTGGTCTGATGGATTCATCTACTGAAATAAACTTCTCCTAAAATACACCCTGTAGCCTCACTCTCAGGGGTTTGGTGAGGGAAAAAAATGGTACAGCAAAATAAATTAGATGAGAATTTATCCATGTTAACATTCTATGAAAAGGGATGGAATATCTAATGGTAGGTAGGATGATTATTTTAGTAAAAATTGGACTATGTTTGCTCTTAGACCTCTGTTTCAACATTACAATAGCCTAATTCGTGGAGTGAGACACGAAAACTTCTGATACTGAATCAGACTTATTTCAGCTGTGTGAAAACAGTTATGCTGTTTTGCTAGGGATTATGAGTAATACTTCTGTTTCTCAGAGTGGACATAATCTATCTCTTTTAGACACACAGGGATTATTGTCTTCCAAAATATTATGCAACATTCCAGAGTAGGTTCCACTGGGAAGTAGAAGTAGGAAGACCTACTTTGAAATGGAGCTTCTATTACATTCCTCAGTAATATGCTTGCATTTCCTTTGCCTTTTCTTTAGATTCTGACAAATGAACAAGACACTAAACCTATTGTTTGATTGTATTTTATGGAAGATAATTGTATCATATCTGGAAAGCAGGAATAAATGTAGGAAAATCATACTCCAGAGAGCTAGTGTTTCAGGAGAAGGGATCATGCAGATGTTAAGCAGCTGGTTTGCAGAAGAATGTCATGCAGACAGGCTTGTCTTGAAACCCTAGCAGCAAATAGGTTTGTCCTGGGAGCAGCCTGTACAGTAACAGTTCTGCCACTCATTACCTCCCTTAAGTCTTCAATTTCTTGAAATTGAAACTCGGCTTATACTATTTGTTATGACTTAGACCTAGAATGTTCCTCCCAAAGCTTCAGGTTTTTGAGATGGGGCTTTTGTAAGATGAATGGATCATGGGGCACCATATTCAGCTTCGCTGATGAGCTCAGTAGCTAAATGTCCTGTGCAGAGGAGGGGCCTGGTTGGAGATGGGTTATTGGGGCTGTGATGTGGAAGGATGTAGTATTCTCCCAGGTCCTCTCTCCTCTCTCTGCTTCCTGGATGCTGTGGGTGAAGCATTGTTTTCTCTGCCATATCCCTTTGCTCTGGTGTTTCTGCCTTGGAGCCAGACAACCATAGAATAAAATTATGAGCCAAAAAAAATCCTCTCCTCCTTTAAGTTTTGAATTCAGCATCTTGTCTCAGTGACAGAAAAGTGACTAAGATGTTATTCTCCACTTTGAGATTGATTTTCTTGTTAGTATATGTTTGACTTTTAGCTAATTAAAATTTTTTCAACCATATATTTCATAACCATCTGTAGGATTGAAAGATCTATAACATACACTATTTTGGATGACATAATAATGCCAGGGGTATCCTTTTCCATATAAACTGTACACATGCTCTAAATCTTTAAAAAAAAAACACCTCTAAAATTTGAAAGTATTTCAGGTCCCAAGCATCTTGGGTAAGTACTACACAATCTATACAATATCCCATGTTTATAAATAAAGTACTATTTTTAAAGTATTCCATGACTTTACACAAAACAAGTCTGTATCTGAGGCTTTGTCAGAATTAAAGACAATTTGTATTATGTCTGCCAAGAGTCCCATCATAATCCTATGAAGGAAAGAAAGCAATAACTGCTTTAACTGCTATGTGAACTCTAAACTGTGTGGTTCCTGTTTGACTTTGTTGATGAAGCATTTTTTCTGTGCAGAAACTGATAAGATCACACTCTTTTACTGTCATTTAAAAAATAGCTTACAATGTCATTGCTTCTGCATAGAAAATCAGGCTCATTATGGGTTAAAAATGAAGTAGTTGAGTCAATTCAACAATTTCATTAAAAATATATTTATCAAGACCTCATGTGTATGTGACTCTATTCTGGCCATGGGTCTAGAGTTTTGACATAGAGTGGAGCTTTACTTGTAAAGTGTCATCAGTGGGTGATGCCAGCTGGGGCACAGTGCAGGGACAGAAACCAACTTCATCATCCTGCATTATTTTTTACTCTGATTGCTGTGATCATGACTTGAGGCCTTGGCACAAGTCCCACATTTCCTCTGGAAAAGCCATCATTATTGTTCTTTAACCTTGCCTCAGACCATAAAAGTTTCTTAATTTCAACAAAGAAATGTAATTGTGTCCCCAGCCTCCTCTCCCTAGCAGGCAAACAAATTGCTCAGGCAGAGGAAAAACAATTCTAATGATAATTGCTCTGTGAGAAAACAGAGACTCAGCTGGACTTTTGAACCTATTGGTAATTTCTTTCCTATTTTTGATCATCCTGCCTTGTTTTCCAGCTACCTGTAAAAATGATAATGTCAGTGAGAAAGTAAACTTTTCAAGCCATGTATTGGATAATCATTTGATATTGAGTCACCACACACACACACACACACACACACACACTATTTTGAATGATCTCATGATATAATGAGGACAATTTTGCACCTGAGGAAACAGATTAAGACCGGTGAAGGTTTCAACCAGATCAGAAGGGGGAGAATAACTTTAGTGTTGATTCTGCCATCCCGTGTCACCCAGGGCAGCATGGTGTCGGTCCCTGTGCATTAGCCACACTCAGAGCAGTGAGGGGCAGAAGGAGTTTGTGAGCAGGAGGAAAGAGTTACCCAGGTTGGTTTCAAACTCCTGGGCTATCTCAGCTCTATCTTAGCCTCCAAGTAGGTGAGACTCCAGTCATGTCCCACCATGCCCAGATTTAATTAATTTTTAAATAAACCTATGGGATCATTGAAGCCCATTTTTCACTGGTACTGTTGTAGTTCTGAAATTTAAATCTCAGAAGGGATCAACAGCATAGGGAAGACATTGATGATTAGGTTACAGAGCTTCAACATCTGTCTCCATCACAGCCTGGAATTTGTCATTGAAAACTGTAAAGTGGCAGAAGCTCACAATTTAAAATTTTCTAATACTTCATTATGGGGCCAAATTTGATTTTTAATAGCCCCAAAGACCCAATAAACTACATTGGGATCATGTAACTATGTTCCAGGAGTGTCTTCTGAAAATTAAAAGTAGTGCCCAGACTGTACTTGCAAGGCTCATTTAAAGTAAACAGGCAAGCCCAATTATAGGAACACTCCTCAAAATATCTGCACATCCACTTCCAAAAGATTCCAGGATATTGTAGCTCTGTGTGCAAAGACTCATTAGAAAGAAAGAAATCTCACCACTGTGACAAGAGTCCTCATCATGTAGCACTGAATGCTAGTGAGTGTGCATGGAATTCTTTGCGCAGCTCTGAGAAAGATCAACACTCTCTGAGATGTACTTGGTCTCCCATATTTAAAGTGCCAGATTCTCTTTATTTTCTTCCCCAATTTTGTTGAGAAAATCAGCGCCTCATTGAAAAGCCAAGTGAGCCTCAGGACTAAGCACCAGGGTAGTGGTCTGCACCTTTTGGAAAGTGACTCAGCATGGCAGAGGGTCTATGACTGTGCTGCAGGGGGGAGTGACATGATTTTAACATACTGTTTCCCTACCCATACATTGGCATTAAGTACACTGATGGTGTGATAATATTGCATATACCTCTCATTATAATTTCTGCTGTGGCAAAGTGAAATTATGCTGTCTGGTAAATGTGTTAGAAATGTATTACTCCACACACTGGAGTACACTTAATCCCATGTATGCCAGGATTGTCCTTACTACATAAGAATAGAGCTCTACTGCAAATCTGCCTTAAAAATAACATGCAGACTGTGGTGAAGATTATCCTCTGCTTACATTATAGAGAGAGGAGTGCACTGTTGACTTGGATGATGGTCTTTGCTTTCAACTTTCCTGTAGCAAGCAGACATGTAATATTATGTAGTGTACATCACAGCTTTCCTTTAAATTAGGAAAGGTTTCCCTTAAAAATAATCATTGTTCCAAATATGGGAATGTTCACCCCAAATCACAGTCTCCTCTACTATGGTATTTCCAAGAGAGAGCATTTGTTGAACAGAAAGTGGTGATCTAACTGTATGCTCGAAAGAAAGCAAACAGTATTTTTTCACTTCTTGAGTGATACACCAGTTTATTTCACTTGCTGTAAAATAGTCACTTCTGAAGTTTCAATAACAATGACTGAGGGCCGGGGATTTAGCTCAGTGGTTCTGGTGCCTGCCTCGAAAGAGCAAGGTCCCGAGTTCGATCCCCAGTACCAAAAAAAAAAAAAAGAAAAAAGAAAAAAACAATGACTGAAAAATTTCAGAACATAAATATTCACTTTCACCTTATCATAAGCAAGAGACGCACAGTTGAAAGACTTTTCTTAAATTTTAACAGTTGATTTGAATGTGAGAAAAGTATTTTGGTAAAAAATGTGGTGGTGTTTTGTGGCAAAAATAGCCTAGTGGTCCCCTGCTAAGATCATCGTATTCCAACACAGTGAGTTCATAGAGACTCTTCCTAGATGTGGCCACCTGGGTGGTGGGCTTCTATGGGTTGAAAAACTCTAGACCCAGAGGGTGCCATAAATATTCCTGCTTCTTTATTATGGATATGTTAATGCCTATGTACATAATGGTACAGTGAATATTTTTGACAAGAAGTTAAAGTAAACAATGAACATGGTGAGAAGAATAAGAACATCTTTATTTTATTGAATTTAAGGTGGAAATTCTATTTCTGAACTGCAACCTGTTTTACATGATATTGAAAAGTACCAACCAAACTGCTGATGAGTAAGGCAGAGATGCCCAGGTGATGGGTATTTTAATATGTATTCTTTTCAGTCCTAGGAATTTCATTTTGGGCTAGGGATGATTTAGCTCAGTGGTTTTGCTGCCTGCTGCGCAAGTGCAAGGACCTGAGTTCAATCCCTGGTACCAAAAAAAAAAAAAATTCATTATAATGAAATGAAAGGCATGAAGCACTCTTATTTGCATAAGAAATCTAAGCATACATAGAGAGAACAGGACAGGACTTTATTTACTTATATAGAGCAATATATATAAAACAAATTTTAATTTTCATCTATTTGGGATAGCAATGCCGATTCCGTGCCCTTTCCTCTATTAGGTTTAATTACTCTTAGTCTAGATTTGCATTAAGATAACTATGTGTTTATAATAGATTAGTAATAAGTGTAAAAACCTCTCAACTGATATTTCAAAGTCTTTACAGAGGAATTTAATCACATTAATATTATCAAAATAATTGGTGATTACTTTGGCAGTATTGATAATTCATAGTCACACAGTAAAATAATTGCATAAGATGTGTACACTTTCAGATAAAATCTTATGATGACAAGGACAGAATGGTGAGCCTTTTAGGTCAGAGGTGAGGTCCACACAAAGCACAGCCTGATACCTTTCCCTAGCCTGTCACAGGGCGGGCACCAGCACAGTCTTTCCAGCATCCCAGGTGGAAGGCCCAGGTCTCTGCTGTGCATGTGAGACGACCTCACTATGCCTGAGCACAAACCTGCTCCCAGGTGGGGCTCCACCCTTCTGTACCAGGACTCGGGGGAGCCTCCCACACCCTAGGAGCAGGAGCTTTCTCAGAACATTTCATGGGCACAGAAGACACCAGGAGAGGAAGGGAAGGACACCGTGCTGAGGAAGAGCTCAGGCTGATGGTGCTGCTCCGTGCACACCATGACCACTTCCTCCTTACATAGGGGACAGCATTAACACATGGCAACTGAGAGGCAGAGCTACACCTGAACAGGTCTTGCAAGCCTCTAAATCTGCCACTCCACAGAGCCTGTATTCTAACAGAAGGTTTCTCTGGGGACCTTGCAGGCTGACTTTGGAGTGGACTAGAACTTTCTGCTCTCTCTGCTGCTGCAAAAACTTGTGACTGTGCATTTTTTGTGTGTCCTAAATGGCACACCCCACAGCTCTGCTCCTGGGTCTCCTGCCAATGAGACCTGCTCTCCCCTTCTGTGACTTTAGGCCTGGGCCAGCTGGAGCAGCACCCACCTCTGCTGTCTGTTACTCATTCAAGCTCCATCACATGGGCAGTTAAAGCCTGCAACTGGCCCGGTTCATCATTTGATGCTTTGGCTTCTGGAGGATGGAGGCTTAGAAAGTCCCTCAGAAAAACTCTCCTGAGAAGGTTTGGGGTGGGAATTGAAGTATGGATCTTGATCTGTGCTGAATCCAGTGACTGATTTAGAATGAGGAGAGGAGGAAATGGTGGCACCCCAGCCTGGCCGGGAGGACACACTTCCCACTGTCATGCTGCCTTCCAGTCATGAGATTTTCACAAAGATAGCAAAACACAGACGTGTTCACAGGTTCCAGAGCAGTGATTATCCAGATGGGGATCATCTCTTTCATCTCAGCTGAGAGAGCAGGTGTAAGATGTGGAGCCTCACCCTGCAGACCCCACTCTGGCCTCTTGAACACGCATAGGCTCCTATAGCCCACATGTTCCCCTACGTCTACATAGGTAGCCCCAGTGCTCTCAGTCATAACGAGCTGCGTGTGCTCATTAGTCCCTTGTCTTCTCTGTGCCACATTTTCTTTATCTCCAGAATGGTGGTAGTAAGAGCCAAAAGTGTGCCTGCTACAGAGTAGATTTTCAGTACATACCAGCCCTTAGCAGTGTTCCTAGGTCCCAGGCAAATGTCTCAGAAGTTAGTGCCAATTCTCACATCCCTCCTAATCACACAGAAATGGAATCAGCTGTACATGTATTAATTACAGAAGGAATGCACACTGACCATGCAAAGTGTGAAGGGACAATGACAGCTGCACTTGCTGCATGCTGATCACATTCCACAGACCTTCCATGTACAATTCTCACTACTGTCTTAGCAGCCAGCTACTACTGTCAACCTCACGGATGTGGAAATTATGGCAGAGGAAGGTGAATGCACTTACCTGGTAACACAGCTATATAGACACACAGCTGAGATTTGCTCCCCAATGTCCTATCTTTGGAGTTCATAGTCTTTACCTGTTCATTACCCGTGCTACCTGGAGAAAAGAAAACTCACGGTGTCTGTCTCCCAAGCACTGCTCATATTTCCCATTCTTTACAGCCATTTCCCATCATGGCATATATATACACACATGCAAATAGAAAAGTGTATCCCTGTGCCTGGACATATTCCATCAGCTCAGGACACACAAACTTGACATCACTTTAATATAAGCATGTGTGTATATAATATGAGCAGTGGCAGTTACATATTGCTACAGCAGTGTCCCAAAAATTCTGTGGCCCTAGACAGTGACCACTTGTCACTTGCTCCTGGTTCTGCAGTTCGACTAGGACAGGGTGCTCCACAGTCAGCAAGGCACAGTTCCAGCTCCCATGCATGACAACTTGCTTCCTTCGGTGTGACCCAATGAAAGGGAGTGGGTCCTAGAGGACATGCAGCTGGATAACACTGAGTCTACTGTCCTTATCTGTGTTGGTCACAAGCCTGACCGTGACCTTGGCAACCAGGCACCTCTAAGACCAGCTGCTGGTCCCCTGTCCCCATGGGCCGTGGAAGGAAAATCACCATGGGTTACACCAGTTTTCTGTCCCTTCCCTGATTGGGCACAAATGTGCACAGTCACACTCACATGGTCATCCACTCATACTCCCACGCTCTCCCATTCACTTATGTCTCTCAAGATGATCACAAGGTCTCACATCCAGCAGTAGCCACTCACATGACCACTTACCCACCTATGCGCATATTTAATCGCACACACTCACCACCTGGAGGGCGGAAGACATCCTTGACAGGGGAACACATGGAGAAAGAAGTGAAAGCCCCAATTGCCCAGGGCTCTGGGACTCCACAGTGGAAAGTTTGCTCCTTTGGAAGTTCGTGATTTGCCAGACAGCCTCGCGAGTCTGCAGCTCACTGCTGCCCACAGGATCTCTCTGTGACTGCGGGCTGGAGAGACGCCGTCCCTATCCCTGGGGTGGGGGAGTCTCTGCCCAGGAAGTCACCTCAGAGGCATCCTGCAGCTTCCGGTCCTCACAGATCAGGCACAGACTGAGGGAAGAAAGCGGGTTTAGGAATACCATGGAGTTCAGTCCACCACATCTCGAGATGAAGGTAGGGTCGTTCGTCAGTCGCCTCTCCTGTGTCCAGGAGAGAGAGTGGAAGAGGCCAAGTGGGCAGGACAGCGAGATCTGTGCCCTGAGTACAGAAAAGTGAGCAGGGAGCAGGAACTCAGCAGAGCGAGGGGCTGGCACGGAAGAGAGGCAGTGCTGGTGGAGCCCCTGCGCGGAATACTTCAGGATGCGGGTCCAATTGGGCGAGACTCAGCCAGGAACCCGGGCCAGAAAGGTTTCCATGCAGTGCCCTGTGGGACAGCTGTCAGAAGAAGAGGAGTGAGTGGGCGGGGCACAGTGCATAGAGTGGGCGGGGCCGAACCAATGGGCGGGGCTGGCCTGACTAACCCTATCAGAACACATAGAACTGCAGGGATGCGTGGACCCGCCAGAATAAACCCAGTGAGGCGAGTGGAGATCAAGGGAGACTGGGAATGGATCCCAGAGAACCTCTAAGGAGTTCGAAAGTTGGAGCTGTGCAGGGTGCTGTGGAGTTGAGCAGGTGAGAAGGTCAGATGGGCGGGGCTTCCTGGAGGCCTTGGGAGTGGGAGAGAGGCTACTGCTCTGGAAATCCTGCCAGACATCACCTTGGGACCGCACCCTTTGAGACGCAGAGAGAAAGCAGGCTCCATATTCGCCCCTGGCCGAGGTGGAATGTCAGACAGACTCTTTTCCACTGGTGGCCTCAGTTTCCACGTTTATAAACGTAGAGCAATGGGGGGGAGGCACAAAGCACCAGTTGTGCAGGATTCCTTGTTTCTATCCACTCCTGGATGGTGTGGACAATCCATGTATTCATAGGTTGGATGCTGGGTCTTCCGCTGGAATCCATCTCTTGGGTCCTCTTACCCTGGGAAAGTCCTGGGGAATGTCACTTTAGAGACCTGTTATCCTGGAAGAATAAATTGTCCCTAGTTCCTTCACAGAGGCATCTCCGTTAACTGGAAGGTCAGAGGGTAAGTATTTGATGCAAATCCACAGGGTTCAGCCTGGTCAGGGTCCCAGTTACTTTTTTAAAAAATATTTAATCGGTACATTTTAGGTATACAATATAATGACATTCGTCATTGGAAATTTGCAACTTTACATAATCTCTCTTGGTTCTTATTTTTCTCCCTTCCCCTCCCCTCCCTTTAACCCCTCCATCCCTCCCTATTTGCAAAGACTTTGTTTCCATTTTTTCGTTTTCTCATATTGATTCCATTCCCTTCTTTCCTTTCCCTTACCCCTCCCACTTCCCCTTCCCCTTTGCCCCTTTTCTCTCTATTTCACATTATCCATTATACCTTTTAGTCCTTATTTACACATTCAGTTTCTCACACTAGAGAAACTTCAGTATTTACACATGTGTGAACAGGCATTTCTCAGACAAAGAAGTAGAAATAGAAAGTAAACATATGAAAAAATGTTTAACATCACTGGTCATTTGAGAGATGCAAATGAAAACAATGTTGAGATTTCACCTCACCCCAGAAAAAATGGCTGCTATCAAGAAATCAACTAATAACAAATGCTGGCGGTGCTGTGGGGAAAGAGGAACCCTGCTCCACTGCTGGTGGGAGAGTAGACTGGTGCAACCACTGTGGAAATCAGTATGGAGATACCTCAAAGAAATAGGACTAGAGGTCCCATTTGACCGAGCAATTTCCCTGCTGGATATGTTCCCCAAAGAATTAAAAGAATCATACCACAGTGATATGTGTGCACCCAAGATCATAGCAGCACAATTTGTAATAGCCAAAACTTGGAAGCAGCCCAAATCCCCATCAACTGGAGACTGGATAAAGAAGATGTGGGTTTTCTTTTTTTTAAATATAAAATAGAGTACTACTCAGCCATAAAAAATGAGAAATTAGAGACATTTATAGCTACATGGTTACACATTGAGGTGATACTCTTAAGCGAAATAAACAGGACACACATGTATAAATACCCAGTTACTTTATTTACATCCACATTCCATGGTCCTTGAGCCTGGACAGTGGAAGAATACTGAGTGGGAGGTAGGCATGGTCCATTGCAGGGCAGTGTCAGTCGGTCCACTGTTGGCAACTGGAAATGAGGAAAATAGCTCAAGTGACACCTGATGGGAAGAATCTACCCCAGCTCCATTATTCAGGAAAGAGCACTTCTTGATGGATGGATCACAGGATCTGTATTTTGGCAGTATTATCATTTAGTCTTTCATAGAAAAATACTCTTCTTGTACTGTTACATAAAACATTGTTATGTACTAGGCACTGTCCTAGGCAGCAACAGTAATAGACTGCACAAATCAGCCAGGAATCCCTGCTTCTATTCCACTAGAAGGCTGCTGCTCCAGTGCTCTGACCTAAGTAAGCAAGCAGTACCCAGGCCTGAGGGACTGACACATTAGGCATTTGAGCTGTGGCCACTGTCCATGGCTACATTTCCACTGCTAAATTATTGACCATGTGACTTAGATAGCAAAAGCCCTTTCTTGCTTATGACACAAGCAGGAGTTGGCCTTTGCTCACTTCTGCAGTGCTATCTTCTCGTCATGCCCCCCAGATTTGAGGAACACCTAGCTGCTCACCCCTCCCAGTCCTTATTGCTGGGCTTTGCTCTATTTGGTCTCCACCACTTCTTTAAAGTGCTGAACTACATATGAGACATGAGAAAGCACCAGAATTGTGTGTAATTTCTTGGCTAATGGCCACTGGAATCTTAGCATCCTGGCATAGTTACTTGCAGTTTTAGGAAGCCCCTAAGCACTTGTTTTATAAGCAACCTATGCTTTTAGTGCAACATACATTGAATTTTATATGTGCAATTAGTTTTTCATCTATGAAAAGGAAAAGCAGTGTTATGACATGCAGTCCCCATTGTGTTTTACTGCATCATCTCTGTGTGGAGCAAAAGCCACACTGTTTCATTCAGCAGCAGGTAAGGGTTTGATTCACTCATGGCCTGGTCTGGTAGCTGTTGTTGCCGGGAGCTTTATGAAACTGTGCCAAGGTGGGAGGCATACTTTCTCTTTGATATGTGCTGACTTTAATAAACCCAGAGCCTGTTAAGTGAAAGGATTTTCTCCAAAAAAATCCCATTTATTTTTAAACAAATGATGGAGTAATAAGATACTTTCATGACAAAGAGCATCTTGGGAACTTCGTGAATACCAAACCAGCACTCCAAAGAATTTTACACAATATCCTAGGAACCGGCATTGAGAATCACAACCCCAGGAAACAAAGCAGAATGAACCCATCTGGCATGACAAGAAATTACATGTAAAGGGGGAGAACCGAACAAAAAGAAAAAGTCATGGCAATGACAAGTCAATACGTTTCAGTTATAACCATCAATGTTAATGGTCTCAATTCACCAATCAAAAGAAATAGACTGGCAGAATGGGTCAAGAAGCAAAATCCAACAATATGCTGCATACAAGAAACACACTTCATTCAAAAGGAAACTTGTAGACTGAAAGTTAAAGGGTGGAAAACAATACTCCATGAGACAGGAACCCCCCAAAAAGCAGGAGTAGCTATCCTCTTTGCAGATCAAGTAGGTTTCAAACCAACCCTGATTAAGAGAGATAAAGAAGGACACTACATCCTTGTAAAGGGAACAATCCAACAAGAAGAGATGACAATCATAAATATCTATGCACCAAACACTGGTGTTCCCAACTATATAAAACAAATACTAACAGATATGAAAAGTCATATATGCACTAATACAATTGTAGTGGGAAACCTCAACACCCCACTTTCACAAATAGATAGATCAACTAGACTAAAAATAAGTAATGAAATATTAGAACTCAATCGAACTCTTGAACAAATGAATTTAACAGATGTTTACAGAGTGTTCCACCCCACAAAATCAGAATACACATTCTTCTCAGCTGCACATGGGTCATTCTCCAAAATAGACCACATACTCACACATAGAACATATTTAAGTAAATCCAAAGGAATTGAAGTTATCCCCTGTATATTATCAGACCATAGTGCAATGAAATTGGAGATCCATAGCAAAAGCAACTCAAAAATGTTTAAACAATCAAGTACTAGATAAAAACCAGACATTCTGCTCCGTTATTTCTTTTGGGGTTTTTTTAGCGAATTTCTTTTATTTGAACTGTGTAAGATTGCATATACCTCCTCATTTTCAGTGGGTTCAAATATATTGTATTGCGTACAAAATTAAAACAGTGGCTGTCCCCTGGTCTCTGCTGGCATGGCATAAAGGCACATTTCATCATTTATATATGACTTTTCCACAGAGACAATGTTTACGGTGAGGAAAATAATAGAATGATAGCAGTTGTGTTTGTTTTACTTCACAATTAGAACTTATATTGGCAGTCCTATAATGTAATGCATACAATAAGTTATAACCATAAATTTTTTCTTTTTTCATGTGAAGCAAAGATTGTCACAGTGCAAATGCCTAAGAGTATTAGTGGGTTTTCCCAGAATGTTCTAGGAACCTTTCAAGGAAAGTCACTTTGCTTGTGGGGTCCCTTTTAGAAGCTGCTCCTTCAGGGTTTGTCTTGCTCCACATCTCAGTTTTAGTTTCTTCCTGTGCTCATGGTCCCTACTTCCTGGAGTTGTGATGATTCAGTAAGTCCTAGTGTGTGAAAGGCTTTGAAGGCTGTGGTGCTGAAAGCAGGACAGACGAGCTCCTATTACTCTGGCATGGCACTGTGGGTCCTGTGGAGGAGGTGCCCATTTCTCCTGCTTGACCAGACCAGCGCCAGGGTGGCTTTGTGTTTTGAACCTGTTGGTATTTTAACACAATTGTGCTCCTGTCCATGTAGACTAGGGCAAAGTCTGCCAAAGTGTGTCAGTTGTGTGGCTAGAGGCCAAATTCATACAAAGGAGTCTACTCTGCCTCTCTCAGATATTTTCAGCCCCTGCTTCCCTGGGATGGCAGTGGAGCCCAGCTCCTGCCCACTGTCCAGTCAAGGTGCTTCTCTGGCAATCTCCTGTGTGAAGATCAATGCCCACAGCTCAATGCATCTTCAGCTCATGTCTTCCAGGGGATCTCCTTATTCCTCTTCCCACACTGGGCCTCCTTAGTTTTTCTCAAAAATGAGCTTATTTCGAAATATGCTGTGGCACCTCTTTCCTACTAAGACCCACAGGTTTTAATTATATCGCTCAAGGAATAGCCCATTAGACATAGGACAAGCCTTGATTTGTTGTTCTGAAGTTGGTTTTAGAACAACCAAGGTCTCTACTATGCTGACAAGTTGAAATGCTTCATTAGGAAAATCAGCTGCATTCCACTGGCAGGAGGATGGAGGCAGAGAGGAGGACTTGGTCAGACTGAGTCTGATTTCTAATCTTTAGGAGACCAATTCTTAGGCTTCCCAGGATTTCTGGCCAGGCTATGGTTTGGAGTTCAGCTCCCATCAAATGTGTCACTTCTCTCTCAAGCAGTCACTTCAGTAGCTGTCTTTTCCTCTCTTTGAGGTAGCTGTCTGGACCCAGAGTCCCTTCCCTGAGAATCCAGGAATCCCCCAAAATGACCCCCATCTTTTTACCCTTGACAGGCTATAAGAGAGGTAGCCATGTGTGGTGAATTAAAGGGTGCTTGGAGGAACCGAAGCCCTTTTCAGTGTGGAGACAGCAAGGGCTGGTGTGATAGTTAATTGTGTCAACTTCAATAAGAAATGCCTAGCACATTAGATTAGCACAGTTCTGGCATGACTGGATGACTGATTTAACTCAAGAGGTAAGAACCACCCTGAATGTGGTGGCACCAACCAATAGGGTCGTAGTCTTGATGGCTTAACAAGGAAAAGAAGAAGAAAGACTCACTTTTGCTTCTTCAGAGGAGCTCCTGTCTTCGCCTTCACCTTTGGACCTCCATCTCCAGGCTTCCAGTGCAGACTCTTCAGCCTTCCAGGACAGAACCTTCAGCTTCCTGATATGGACTTGTAGGGCACTCTGTAGCGAGCTCCAGGTCTTCCACCTTTGACTGGATCCTCCGGTCTTTAGCATGTCAATGGCCTTTTGCATTCTCCATCTCTAACTCTGCAGATATATA
>NW_004624821.1:7776534-7822273 GCF_000247695.1 Heterocephalus glaber | reverse complement strand
TCCCCTTTTGTTGCCAGTTCAGTGGGTCCAGGTGGTTGAGTATCAGAGTGTTCCATCTCACTTCCCTTTGGGGTTTCTGTAGGTGATCTGGAAGTCTGGTTTTGAGACTTTTTATGTGTTTTCTCATTTCAATTGGGGTGGGGTGCTGTTACAGCCTGCACAAATTACCTCCTCTGAGCTGGGTGAGGTGGGCCAGGGGCAGCAAGCAGTGGTAGGGATGGTGGCCCAAAAGCCCTTTCCTGTGGGCTGGGAGCAGTGGGAGGGATGGTAGCCAGGAAGCCCCTTCCTCTGGATCAGGAGCAGTGGGATGGTGGCTCAGAAGCCTCTCCCTCTGTCCCAGGAGCAGTGGGAGGGATTGTGGCCTGGTAGCCCCTTCCTCTGGGCCACGAGCAGTGGGACAGAAGGTGGCCCAAAAGCCCTTTCCTGTGGTCTGGGAGCAGCGAGAGAGATGGTGACCAGGCTGCCCCTTCCTCTGGTCCAGGAGCAGTGGGACAGTGGCTCAGAAGCCCCTACAGCTGGGCCAGGAACATTGGGACTCAGTACCTTGGTCTGGTGGTCTGGTGTCCTCTGCGTCTTTGTAGTGTGAAACCAGGTGGCTGTCTGTCTGCAGCGGGGTGATTTGGTGTCTTCAGCACGACTCAGGACCTCGGTAGGGCATGCACAGACCTTCCAGTGTGCACCATGCTGATTTGGCGTGTTCTTGAGGCCATACTCTCTGCAGTGAGTTCTGGTCTCCTGCGAGCCATGGCAGCACATGGCGAATTACAGGAAAGGTAGAAAAATGATACTGAGTAGAAGCTGAGCTTTGGGTCTGATCAGTGCTGCTCTGGGCAGCAAAGACCCCTCTTTTATAACTTTAACCTTGATGTCTCTCTTAATTGCCAGACCTGAATTTCCAGCTTCCTCAGGGTCATCTCTGCCTGCAGAACCTAAGGATAATCAAATACCAATAAAACAAATTATTATTTCTCTGAGCCTTTCATTCACCCAGCGTGACTTGTTTTTTTAATAGACTTATCTGCTTAGCTAAGGCGTCTTGTTTTCTACTTTTCCTTTATCTTCTCTAATCAACTTGTATTTATTCCATCGCAAAAGTCCTGCTTCCTTTGTCTATCTATGTTTGTACTCCTCTTCTCATTGTCTGACCTGTGGATGTCACCTGTCACAATAACCTATATTGCTTAAGCCATTCTCTTATTTAGTTCTGCTTTCACCATGTCTCCTTTGTGTAGATAAGCCTTTCTTCAAACATAGATGTGATGGATTTTTTTTTGACCCTCACTCCATGTCTATTTATTGTTGTCTTGATCAGAACGCTATGAATTTCCCTTTGTTGCACAGTTTTTTCCACTGCCTATTTGGTTTATGTGGAGCTCTTTCCATCTGTTCTCACCTGCAGGGTAGGATGCCATCCAGACCTGGCTAATCTAAATGGCTTGGGGTGATTGGTTTAGGCATGGAGTACAGTTAGATCTACTTAGCTCTGGGGCCTGTGGCACCTCAACTAGAACATGTATTCTCAGTGAATATTCTCAATGATGTCTTAAAGGAGGAACATGTCTTAAATATTAGTGATGTGTGGCTCTCCAGAGGACAGCCAAGTGCTCATCCATATCTGACAATCTCACTTCTTAATTTCCTGGGCAAAGAACAATTAGGAAAGAATGTGTCAAAGGTCTGTTAAGGGGAATGACAAAGGAATAAAGCTTGAGAAACAGAGAGAGAGAGAGGGGAGGGGAAGGGAAAGGAGGGGAAATTGAGATTTCCTAAAGTGCTGGAATCTGAAAAAATCCTGATTGGAACTTCTGTAAACTTCTAATCCTACTAAGCAAGAGGATGTCCAAGAACAGAACCAATATGAGGACACTGATGGAAGGATGAATAAAGAGAAGAGGAAAAGAGCCTAGGTACTGAAAACATTCATTTTATCTGTGAATCCAAGCATTCCGAAGTGAAAATTAATGCTCGGCTTTTAAATTATATAGGTTAACACAATTTCTAAAGCTTTAAGAATACTAGATTTATGTCACATTATAGATAACAAAGCATTAATGTAATATTTTCTTGCTCACCACTCTTTTGCTTTACAATCTCAACCAGAACAAATATTTCAAATAATATATAAATCTAAGCTGAATATAAAAATTGGTAGAATTTACATTTATATATTAATTTTTTCTTGATTTTTCCATCTAACTTTCTCTGTCTTTGGATAGGTTATGATTTAAACAAAATTTGACTGAGAGAATATCTGATGATATTGTTTAAAGAAACAAGAAAAGAATTTTGCCAATTAGAAATGAAAACAACTTATGAAGATACATTGGTGATATCAACATATAAAGCAACTTATACAGGTTTTTAAGCATTTCATTTTAAGGAAAGAAAAACATACTAGAAAATTAAGTTTCCAGTATACCTTATTTAAGTAAAATGAATTAAAATATTTAATATAAAAATAAAAGCATTAATAGTCAGGTAATCATTTATATCTGGATATAGTAATGACTTCCAATGTATTAATCACTATATAATACACAAAGGAAAATGCAAGAGTTTTGACTTCAAAAACTTAGTAACTCTTCAATATCAAAAGCATCAGGTACAAAATAAAAGGTTGAGAGAAATGTATGTAATCAATGTAACAAACAGAAAACATGATATACAAAGTGAACTTAGAAATCAGTCAAAAACTGCTACCTTAAAGTGATTGAACAACATTTCATGTTAATACAAAAATGGAAAGTAAAATTATAAAAGTGTTGAACCTGATTATAAAAGTGCTACAATGAAAACTATATACATACATATATTTTTCACTTGCAAATTTTGAGAACATTAGAGAAAAATTTTAGCAATGATAAAGATGACTAAAAGTTTAAATTTATTCTCCTTCCTAAGGGAGCGATTTAATAATACATATAAACTATTTTAAAATATTTATTTGACTCAATAATTCCAGGATTTTGACTTAAACAGCTAATCAGAAATCCAACTGTGAAATTTTATCACAGTAATATTTACAAGTGAAAATCTATGAATAGCATAAATGTTAAAAAAGTTAATGATCATAAATACATTGTAAAATATCTAAAAATATAAGCATTCAATTCTGCTTTCAAGGATTTGGGTTATGCAATAATGAGAGTTATCCTGGAGAGTCATCTTCCATGCTAGGCCATTTTGTGTAGTATCATTCTCACAACCATTTGGAAAGATTATTTTTCTGATTTACTCATAGTAAAATGAAGCTCAGAGAAATTAAATTTCTTGCTTTTGTTCATGACTTAAACTTGTGAAGCCTGGATAAAAATCCAGGAAATTGTCTATGGAGTATACTTTTATCCTCTATATTATGTGGTCATCCAATTGGTCAGTGATCACAATCTAATGTTGTGAAAACAAATATGATATTGCAGTTGACACAGTGTGAAATCTAAAGTAGTAAAAGTGTTTTATTGAGGTCTCATTGCTTCTTGGATCAACCTGAACCTCTTGGGAGAGGACTCTGGTCCATCAAACAAGACACCAAGCCTCCATGGATGTGTAGGAGAATCACACGTTTTCTCCTACTTATTTTGGACCTTATAAGGTCAGTTTTTAATGGGTACAAAATTCCACCCTACTGACCATCACTATCTTCTTTCCTTTGACCTCAAAGTTAGTTCAGAATGATAAAGTCCCAGGATGGGAAGTAGAAAGGAAAGGAAGAGAAACTAATGTAGAAAAAGAATGACTTTTGAAAGACTAATAACAGGGGAGAGAAGGAAAATACTTTCCAAAAGAGTAACTAACTCTTGAGATTACAAAAGCAGAACATACTACACAAATTAGTTTAATCACCATAATTATTGACCATCCCCACTGACTTTCTAATTTTTTAAAAATAAAATAAAACTAGCTATATGCATTTTAGTTTTGTTCTAGATATGGCAATGATTTATCTAGGAGCCTGTCTTTCATATTCCAAGTTCTTCACATTTTAACTTTTCTTATGTATTTCAACACTTAAATAGAATACATGTTTGAACTTATAATTGTGTTAATACTCTCTCTATTTATAGCCTAGACCAAAATAGTTTGATGTCCTTATTTTCGCCTTTAGAAGTGAGTAACTGGGACAAGGTCATGCCCTCTTAAATCCAAGAAATGTTTTACTTATATTTGCTTGTCTCCTCCCTTTGACTACTTTATTATATTACCATATGCATAATTAAAGTTTTAAATGCACAAGGCAAAAAGAAATAATTACAAGCAAAACCGCATTTTTATTTAAAGCAAAAGCAGCTGCAGAAGAGAATTGGGAATTGTGTTGCCTTTCTTATAAAGGAACAAATACATTCTTCTTTTTCACATTTTAGTGCACTTCTCCAAAATGGTGAATAGCTTGCAAATTAACAGAAGGGCTGCTTTTCCTTTATTATTTTAATTCATTAGTGGAATATCTTGGCACCCTCAGAGTTGCACAGTGTGGTTTTCTGGGTTATTATTTCCTTTCTGGCAGTATTTTAATGTAAGTACAGAAAATGGAAATAGCACTTTTACAGCCTCGCATTTCATTGTAGAAATAATGCAGAGATTAATCAATCTGCGGATAGAAAAAATTCCCCCAAATTATTAAGCAAACCTTTGAAATGTATTAATTTACAATCTGAAGAAGGATTTTGGCTATTTTGTTTGTTGCTAATAGAAAAGTAGAGCCTCATGAAAAATAGATTGGCCCCAAATTCATATATGGTAATATTTTTGAAAATCATTGTTAAATGCTCCACATCTTGATTTTCCAACATGGCCTCTCATTGCCACTACTTGGTTTAGTCAGAACATTTCAAGTGTCACATGAGCTCCCCTTTTAGTAAACCTCATCTCAGTGACTTTTCCTACCCTTTCTCTCTCCAAATGTGTCTCTATCCCTTCTGAGAAGTACCCAGTCAGCAGCGATTATGTGTTGCATCTTTAGGGAACTTTCTATTTTCC
Organism: Heterocephalus glaber; assembly: GCF_000247695.1. Next base: position 7,817,296 of record NW_004624821.1, on the reverse strand, counting down.
TATAACAAAGTTTTCTCTCTGTTCACTGGAAATCCTACAATGGAATTCAACACTTTCTCTCTCTGTCTCTGTCTCTCTCTCTGTCTCTCTCTCTCAAAAAGGCAAATTTTAGTGTTCTTTCAATATTTTGTTATAAGAAAATGGTTTTCCTTAGTTTATTAAATTAGAATAGTGAGAAATAATGTTAATATTTTGGAATTTATATAAACAATCATGGAATTCATATGAGGGAAAGAAGGAGAAAGATTTTTTTTAATTATAAAATTCCACTTAGATGAACAATAACCTAAAATAAAGAATAAAATGTAATGTAGAGCAGGTGGTTTTCTAATGTAATAATTGTTCCAGAATTTTTGGCACTTAGAAGAAGATTTTCTTTGTGCTATAAATAATGTACATTCTTTTGAACATTCTAGCCACTCTTCAGATAGACAGAAAGCTGTTGAATAATATGAGTGCGTTAAATCACTTCCTTCTCTATTCTCCAGATGTAAAATGTTTTCCACAGGTGTAAAACATAGTACAAAATTTGTTTGATTATATATTTTAAAAAGATTTGGTTCAAGTTCAAACCTTAAGGGTAATTTTAACTCTATTTGACTTTGAGTTTCAATATTCTCATTTACCTTTTAAAATTATACCCTTAGAAATAAACAAGAATTTGTTGACACTATAAACCTTTCCTGCAAATAAAGTGTTGCTTCTTTGTGTAAATATTTTATGCTATTTTCCTTGAAACTTGCCTATTTTAGACTACCATAAAAAATGGAATGTGTTTTTCTTTCTCATTAAGTTTGAGTAATAAATCTTAGGTATACTAAGAGTGTGACAGGTTTTAAACACAAAAATAAATACCTCTTACCACTAGATCAACACACACAAAAGAACTCAGATACTTACATACTCCCCTCTCTGTCTCTCTGTCTCTGATTCTCTCTTTCTATTTCATGAGATACTGAGTCTACCAGAGTCCCTTTAAGTTATGATTTGCTTGATATATACCACATGTTGCACAGATGTGATTGGGTAAATGACATTTATGTGCATGTACACGTGTGCACACACACACATACACACAATACTTTATATTCTTCACATAGCTATGGTAGGCCCTGAACTTCAATTCTTATCTCCAGATGGGATGTTTGACTTTCAGTCACTGCTGTCCAGAAGGTTTCCAGTACAATGGCTCCCAAACTTCAGTTCTTTGATGTAGGTGTCTATTATCTACGCTATTAAATTTAAAGTCTTCATTGTGCCATTCAAGTGAGTCTACATGATGACTCTGACCTGTTATTGCAGACTAATTTTCATTCTTTTCTTTCTGGTTCTACCTGCTTTAATTAAAGTGGCTCTTTCTCAAACACAACCTATCTCCCCACCCCACAAGGACTTTTGTCTTCTTGTCTGTCCCAGTCTTCAGGGTTCAGCTTCCCATGGTCAGAAACCTCAAGTCTATTCTTGTAGTTCACACTTCAGTCTCTTGAGGAATAAAAGGGGCTTGGTTCATTTATTCGACTTTCAGATTAAATCCCATCTACAGAATCACCAATGGGATGTCATCTCAGCCTCCTTGGAATTCCAGTGCAACTGTATACAGAACTTCTGTGAGTACTACCAGCAGCCTTGTATTTATGTCTGGTATGTGCAAATTCCTTGAGCACAGGAGTGGTTCTTCCAAAATATTATATCTAACATTTACCTTTGCTCTATTTTCTTTATGTCTAAACCCACTGTGAATCCCTTACTCCACATTTATTAATTAGTAAATCTTCTCTCTCCATTGGACATACCTCACACCCATTCAACTTGCATTGGAGCCATATCAGAATAAGGGGCATACTGGAAATTTCAGTCCAATTAAACTGGTCTTCCCTCATCCTGCTAGAATAGCTTTTCCTAGTCTTCTCTGTAACATTGTCCTCCTCTTTCTTCTACTGAACAGATTTGCAGCTGCTTCTTTATTTGATTATGGGGTAGTTATTCAATGGAGCCATACTCCTTCATCATTAACATAGAAATATTGAAGACAGGCCATTCAGAAGACAGGAAGGTAGATCAGACTTGGTAAATAAGAATATTACTTTAGTAGTATTCTCCTGGGGGAACTAGTACAAATAGAATACTCTCCAGGAGCTGAAGTAGAATGACAAGTACCTAAGAAGAACTTTAAAAATCATGAGTAAATGTTTTATGCATAGATGAGAGCTAGGAAATTGAAGGACAGCTTCTTTCTAACAGTATTTTTAGAAGGAGCAATTAATTTAAAGGAAGAAGAAAGAAGTAAAAAAAAAAAAAAGGAAAAAAATATCACTCCAGAACCTATGAGAAAGTATCTGAACAACAAGAGTAGTATAATATTCTAGTAGCAGATGAGTTATAATATAGTTTAGGAGAAAATAATAGAATTAGATACACATTTAGAAAGCATCTGCTTTGTGTGCTCAATAAAATCTAAAATGCAATAATAACACATGGATGAAGAGATTAAAAAGTAATAAAAAAGATTAAAAGAAGCTGTCTAAAATGAAGTCTGAGATTAAGTGTGAGCTGGAGGAGATAAGAAAACTATAGAGATAAAAAATGCAAAATTGAGCTGGAAATATTTATAGGGTATAATAATGAACCAAATAGACACCACAGAAAAATAGAAATAATTACAAAGCACTCAATGCTTTCTTCATTAAAAAATAAGTGTAATGAATGATCAAATGATTTTACTAAAACAAAAAAACACTTAAATTTGACAAGTGTTAAAAGGAATATTAATTGAAATACAAGAAAATAAACACTAGAACTGATAAATAAATCTGGCTATTTTAAAAGTTAAAAATAGTTCCTACATGCTTGATCATATCAAGAGAGAAAATAAGAAGTATTCAATAATAGCAATAAGAAAACTATTACAGCCATAAATATGAAACTTTTAAGAAAAAATATTAGGTATAGTTAGAAACCTTCTTATTGCACAATCATTGTCCACAAAAAGGGAGGTAATCAAAATAAATGCTAGAAAAGGTGGTGTGACTACATCACTAACCATGAAAAAGTTTAAAAATTTATCAGAGTTATCTCCAATAAGGGCCCTCACCTCTGAAAGACTTAAAGGTTATTTGTTTCATAATTTCTGGCATATAAGGAGGACAATCTCTATGGCAATATTAGCACAACATTGAAATTAATACCAGAAAATAATCCCCCCGCAAAAGAAATTACACGTTTATCAGATAAAATACATAGATTCAAAAATCTTAAAACAAAATAATTTAAATTCAGTATAAGTTGTGAACAAAATTATTTTAACATGTAAAATGTATCTATTATATCATAAAGCATAATATTGTTATATTTAAAACACATTTTTGATATAATATCATACCCACTTGGAAAATGCATGCTAGGGGTATGCTTTTGAAAAAAACCTGCCTGCTCTCAGCATTTCCATTGAAAATTACAAAGTATGACCGAAAAGTACAGTGAATATTTAAAAATTCTCCAAAATTGATTACACTAAAAACATTGCCATTGATACCCCTCGGAATACTCCCTCTTTTGCTTCAAACACATTTTACCCATTGTTGTTGCCACTTCCTGAAGCAGTTCTAGATGTCTTGGTTAGTGAGTTTCTTTACAAAGTGTGATTAAATATATGGCAAATGCTGCAGCTGAGTGCCATCCAACACAAAGGCAGGCTTGTAAAATCACTATAATGCATCTTCATTACCTTATTTACCAGATCTGAAGCCCTGTGACTCTTTACTCTGACCTAAGGTCCAAATGATCATGCAAGGTAAATATTTTGGATCATTTCAAGACATTAAGGCAGCTACACAACACACTATAGATACTCATGAAAGAGGACTTCCAGAACTGTTTCAGAAAGTGGTAAGAACGATGGACTAAGTGTATTTGAAGTGAGGGTAGTATTTTGAGGGAGAGTAATGGCAATATGTCTTTTACTATAATTTTTAAAAAATTTAAACATACACCATATGTTTCAAGCACACCTCATATACTAGAAAATGTGTGCTACAAAAAGAGACAAACATGTGTCAAAAACACTGGAAAGAAAGAAACAACATAGTGACTAACTGAAGTCATATGCTTTTCTATATTAAAAAATACCACTTATTTATATATAACGTGAAAAGACAAGACTCATTGTTTGACTTTAATTATAGTGGTGTGGTTAACTAGGAAACAGATTAACTCTCCAGGAAGAAAAAAACTAAAGTCTGGATAGAATGCTTTACAAATCATATTCCATGGATAGACATGTTGACAAGTGTCAAAATCCTTATAAGCAAAAGAGGAACGATGCAAAAGATATAAAAGAATTTCAGTCTGAACATGTCCCTTAGGCACACAAGCAGGTCTCTGAGGGCTAGAACTTTAACTTTTAACAGGCCCTGTGTTTATGGAAGTGGAATGGGAGCGGGTGACAGAATCCACAGCACAAGCCTGGTGTAGTGACACACAGGTGGAATATCATCAGTTTGGAAAGCCGAGGCAGGAAAATCACAAGTTTGAGGCCAGCCTGGGCTGTTTAGTGACTTAGCAAGACCCTGTCTCAAAATAAAAGCAAAAAAGAATTGAGGTTGTAGGTTGGTATGAATGTCCTGGGTTCAATTCTAAGTATTGAGAGGAAAAAAAAATCTAGAGCATGTACAAAGTGGAAAATTCAAATCCACCAGTCTATTGGAAGGCACTCCATGCTATGTTACTGAAAGAGAGACAAAGCAATTGTGGCCCTCATCCTCAGCAACATGAACAACTACTTTGCTATCACTGAAGAAGGAAATGCAGGACAAAGAAGAATTGCTATTTTTGAATGTGGTAGTTTTAATGACCATCCAAGAATTAGTATGTACAGATCTTGTTCTGATCAGAATACCATGACATTAGCAGCAATAACAAAATGACTAAACTTCACTTTTCAAATTTGAATTAGAGAATTAATTAAAATTTTACACATTTTCAGATTTAAAATACTAACAAAATTAAGAAAATGAGGGGCGGGGATTTAGCTCAGTGGTTCCCCTGCCTGCCTCACAAGTGCAAGGACCCGAGTTCGATCCCTGGTACACCGCCCCCCCAAAAAAGAAAATGACACAGCTGCTATAAGACATTTTACATTTTTTTTGGTAGAGAAATAAAACAATTTAAACTTCTACTGAAAATAAACAGACAAATATTAAGTAATAAGAACAACTTTGATGAATTACATGTGAAATCTTGATAGAAAATATTAAAACTATTAGGAAAGAAATTAGAAAATACACGAACAGAGATAGATCCATGTGTGAATAGTGGGAATCTTAATTCTTTCCAAATTAATGTACAAATTAAGTGTAATCTAATTAAAAATTCAACAAAGATGTCCTATCTCAATTGAAAATTTTATCTTAATAGAAAAGCAAAAACCAGAAAATTTGCCAAAACAATATAAAATGTAGAATAAATGTTATAAAACTATAGTATTTATCCTAAGAAAGAGCCAAACATAAATATAAACTGTACATAGTACAATGGAGCACTATAAATCAGCGAGTAGGCAATTCACAGAAGAAATAAATATTTATATCATATTTATGTATAGATTATATATATCTTATTTCTACCTGTATTATACATTATATATACACAAATTAAAATCAGAATGAGAAAGCAACTCACATACAGAAATTGTAAACAAAATTTTAAAAATCATGGCAGTATCAGTGGTGCTGAGGATCTGATAAATAGAATCTCTCAGGTAGCTGGTGAGTGGTGGAAATTTCTAGAACAATTTTGTAGATAAAATATAAAATTGAAACTCCATATCCTTAAAGTCTGGAAGTGTGAATCCATTTGTGTGGCTTAGAAAATTCTAAGGCTAGATGTATAAGGAGACATAAGTGAGAAATTTCATATCAACATTGTTTACAAAATGCAAAAATTGAAACAACATCAATGTTAATAATGAAGAGAATGAATAAATGATGAAGAGTGCACTCTGGTTAAATAATGAAGTACAAGGTGTATATATACTAAAGAAACAAGATCTCTATCCAATAGAATAGAAAATAATTTCAAAACCACAATAACAGAGTAAAGATAAAAAACAGGATACATGCAGTATACCTTTTTATAAGTTTTAAAATATGCAAGTTAATAGCATATATTGCAGTATAATATACTAAGATCTTATGCAGTTGCTTGAAATAATGTATTCTAAGTTCATAATGTATTCCTCTAGATACAAAGGTGAAGAATGTGTTGTAGAGGATTGAACTATACTTTATATTCAACTATACTTTATATTTCATGTATTTCATATCTTAATTTGGTTAGTGATTACATAGATTTTTAAAAAATCTTTTGTATATGTACTTTTTCCAACAAAAAATTTTATTACTATTCTTTTTAATTATTTAAATAGTTAAAAATCATAGTGTATGACATATTTTAAAATATGTATATGTTGTGAAATGACTAAGTCAAGTTAATTAATTTACAAATTACCTTACATACTTCACTTCTTATAGTGAAACAATTAAAATTTATCTTCCTAGTAATTTCCAAGAGTACAATACATTGTTATTAACTACAGTCACCATGTCATATAGTAGATATATTCTCCTTAAGTGAAATTTTGAATCCATTGCCCAACATCTCCCAAACTCTTGCCAGTCCTCTTTTGAGAAGTGTTTCTTCATGTAATTCGCCCACTTTTCGGTCAAATATTTTTGTTTTCTTGCTATTGAACTGAGTTCCTTAAATTTCTTAGATATTAACCCCTTATCAGTTGTATGATTTACAAATATTTTCTCCCATTACATAGGTTGTCTCTTCATTCTGTACTGTTTCTTTTGTTGTCCAGAAGCTTTTATAGTTTGCTTTAATCCTATTTGTCTATTTTTTCTTCTGTTGGCTGGCTTTGGGGGTCATATCCAAAAATGTGCCCAGACCCATGCCATGGAGCTTTTCTTCTTTTTCTACTAGTTATTAACTTAAAATCTTTAGTACCTTTGGAGATGACTTTGTATATGATGTGAGATAAGGGTCTAATTCATCTCCATGTGGATATCAAGTGTTTCCAACAGCATTTACTGAACAGACTATTTTATATCCACTGTGTACTCTGCACAACTTTGGCAAGGGGGCTGTGGATGGTCACATGCTTTTTTCTCCTCACTTTTCACTTGCTTTTTAAGTCTTTTGTTAGTTTCTAGTTCTTCTACTCTGTGACATGGGATTTTGGACAGTGGGCCTTTAAGTTACAGAGGCTGATGGCCTTTCTTAAGTCTATATTCTCTTTGGTTATGGTACATCTTTTATTAACCCTAACCTTAACTTTAATTCACTGGACTAGATTTTTTAAGCATTGAAAAGTTTTTACCTGTTTTGTTGACTAAAACAAGAGAGATACACATGGGAAGGTGCTCAGAAACACACTCTTCTCTGCATCTTCCATCAACTTCCCCAAATGTGACCGATGTTAATAGGATAGTTATTGTCACTACTTAATTTTCTCCATGGTGAGACTGTCAGATCATATTTATATGTGCAGAGGTTTTTTTTATTCATTTCAGTGTTTGTAAATATTAGGCAAAAACATACATTGTACATTTAAGCATACTTTAAAAATGTAACCCTATGGAAAATTCTCCCAGGTCATTACAGATAGTTATGCCATTCATTTTACTTTAAATATTTTTGTATTTTGATATATTGTTATGTGTGTCATATATATTACACTTTTGTATAAGAAATTTTCTTACTTTTACGCATTCTCCTCACATAGGTTTGCTTTGGTTATTATGCTGTTCCAAAGAGGGCTATGGAAGGAAGAGAGCAACATGAAGTCAGGTTACCCACTGCTCCACTTCTCTTGACAATTCTCTTTGGCCAATATTTCTTGGGCAAAAGGGACTTCTGCTCTAGACTTTGACCTGTGCTGAGCCCTCCTCTGGCCATGCCCTCTCCCTCTATGAAGTAAGAAATTTGTAGATCATGGAGCTTCCCATCTTTATCTTCTATCAGCCCATTTAGTGTTTGCTCTAAGTATTCCTCCTGGAATTCCTCTAGGATATTCTTCCTCATCATATCCTCCTGATGGTAGACTGTGCTAGAGATCTGGCAAAAAAAGGACTTCTGTCAGATAAAGGTAATAGTGAAGAAAGTGGATTGACTTGGAATATGTCATTTAGGGTATCCACATACAGGTTTTATTGGTACTTCTGGAGGAATATGGGACTAGGAATAAAGACAGAGGACCCTGGTCTGGGAGCTGGAGACTGGGACTCAGTTGGTTTTCCTCTATCAGCATATTCTAAAGTAAAGACCTGAAAATTCCAAGAATTCTAAATTTGAAATCTAGTCCTTTGGTCCTTAGGAAATTATGTTTTTCAAAATCAAGTAATGCAACATATTTTAGTAGTTTACTGGTTCTCTGTATAACTGAAATACAATGAATAACACAAATAATAGGAAAGTATGAGGGCCCCAATTTATACTTTTGTCTCAGTCTCTGAAAGTGATAGAGTGGGACTGTTAATACTTCCAGTGATAAATGAATTATTCAACTTGATATTTACAATCTTGTGTAATCTAGGCTGGCTCTTGCTTCCTCCTGTTTTAACCTCCACAACATAGCAGAAGTGCCACCATCCCTGTTACTGGCTAAAGGCTTAAGAAGGCCTGGCAGTTTCCACTTTTGTTCTCAAAACCCATGCCCAAGACCACTGTTCTGTGAGACAGCTCATGGCCACCACATGGAGAGGCCATGTTGAAGTAGGGAAGTATGGAATACCCTCTTTGAAAAGTTAGCTATTGAGCAAGAAATGTAGTTAATGGAAAGACTCTACATGGAGCTCCTTCAGGATTTACTTCAGTGCTGGAGTCAAGATCATACTGTTCTTACCCCCAGCCAGTGACAGAGCAGAGTGGAGATACTAGGTCCTGCAAACATGATAATCTTTAATCTGGATCTCAACATTGGCTTGATCAAGACTTTTTCAGGTCTTTATAGCAATTAAAAGCTCTCTCTGCCTATAAGTTTCCTACCTCTTTTCCTTTCATTGTTGGCCAAATCTCACTATAGTGTGAAGGGATTCTCTGTCCAATTCTAACTTTCATAGGCATTAGCCTTCCTCTTTTCCCCCCTAAACTGCAGCAATCTTAACTATATTTGGGTATCTTCTTTCTGAAAAACACAGTTGACACAATTGAAGGAACTAGCCATTAGCAAGAACCTAGGACCCTGTTAAGTGACACTTGCAACATCATTCCAGCCAGTCCACAGCCATTCTAACCATCCCATGCAATGCTACATGCATAATGACAACATGCTTCCACCAAGTGCTCCCTTTATTGTAGAATCCTGATAATAAATAGGGTAAGGTCTATACATTTTAGTAGTGTGCAGCATTAGATAACATGGAAGAACTTGCAACTTGTTGTAGGTATTATTATTTAAAAATCTAAAAATCTAAAAATCTATAGGATTGGTTTGATTTATAACCTTTACATGTTTTTTGATATTTGGATAAATGATATTTGGACTGCCATGTGTGTTTTTTCCATAAACCATGCAAATGTTATAGATGGCCCTATCACTGAATCTCATGAAACTGTCATTTCTTTTTCTTCTCCTTTGCCCTGCATGTTCTATTGAATATTCTGTTCACTTTCCTCTGTTTCTTTTCCCTCTAGCTAAATGCAATCCCTTTCAAGGATTAGCCTTACTGTCTCTTCATTTTCTTCCTGGGCAACTCCCTAGGGTAGGGTGTTCTGCAAAGGTTATGGATTTTCAGTACGTGTTGAAAAGGTGATGGAAAATATTTGCTAAAGACTCTTAAATATGAGCCAGCCTCAAACATCTGCGGTCAGACTGTGAGATGTGCAAAGTAATCAAAATGTGATGCATTTTCTTTTATGTTCATGTTTTTTGGGCCACCAAAGATTCAAGTCTACTCCTTTCAGTTCTAGGCTAGTTAGCAATGATGATAGAATCTTCTCATGCTTAAGTGCTCTTATATGAGTGTGTATTGTGACATTTTGAAAATTTGAGCAGTACACTTACATGTATGTCCATTTTGACTTTGCTAACATACATTTATTTTTATTCATTTTAATTCATTTTATTTGATTTGGCATATTCTCACCTGAGGCAGGTCACAGCCTTCAGACGCATGGAAGTTAGCATGTCATCAATTCCTACGGTATGAATGCTATATAGTTTGTTCCAAATCTCATGTGTTTGCATCAAAATTCAAACTTTTTTCTAGAATATCACCTTTATTCTGTGCAAAACTTATATTCTAAAGTATTCATAAAATTTTAGTATTATTTTATGGTAATTTATCCAGCCTCTGAAAGACTGCCAAGCCTATACAGTTTTTTATTCAAGTGTACAGAAAGAATTTGTTATTAATAGTATGTAATTCCAAACACATGTTAGTGTTATTGCCAACATGATGACTTTTCCATCAATAGGAACAGTGGTAGTTTCCCACTAATAATAATGGAAATTAATGGCCCATAAGCAAACTTTTGAAACCAATTATGGTCCCATAGTGAAAGATTTGTATGAATATGTGTATAAATACATTGACAGAGAAAGACTGTTATTCCCATCCTGTGCTTGAAGCCAGATATCACTGAATTAATATGTTCAATGCTTCTATTAAAAACGAAGGATATCTAATAGGGGTAACAGATTAAAGCTTTACATTTAATAACTCCATAATAAAAGCTAAAATATACAGGGTTCCTACTGTTTTGATAATTTACCCATTTATTTTGATTTCCTAACAATAATCTACAATTTTGCATCAACTTCTTTTGTGATTGGGAAAGCAGAAGCTTAGACGTTTAGATAGCAAAACAAAGCTGGTAATTATCACTACAAGGATTGAAGCCCTGTTTTATCTGATTCTAAATTTTTTTTCCTTTATTTGATTTAATTTAGCCTTGAAGCCTTAAAACAGCATTTCAATTTAACTAGCTATTTAGAATCATGAAGAAAAGGGAAAAATGTATGTACTCTCTAATAATGAAATACGAAAAAGATTCCCAAGAGCACTTTTCTTTTTTCTTTCTTTTTTTTTTTTTTTTTTGGCACCGGGGATCGAACTTGGGTCCTTAGCTTGTGAGGCAGGCGGTGGAACCACTAAGCTAAATCCCCAGCCCAAGAGCACTTTTCTTATCAAGAGAGATCTGGTGGGAAATATGCAGAAAATCGACCTTAATGATAGAGGTTTATTAGGAGGGAAATAGTATCAAGGAACACCAATGGGAGTAGTATGTTGTGGGAATTCAGAAACTTCATCCACTTTCTACTGAGTAGAGCCAATTTTTGTTGTTTTCTGCCACAGTTTGGTTTTTCATACCTACTCAGCAGAAATTTTCTATGTAACACTATAAAGTAGTAACAGAAGTACACAATGCAGAATCGGGGCATAAAGATAACCAAGGTATCTCCAACATTTCTACAAATACTCATGAGAGTATAATAAATTAAAATTGGGGGGAACAGGAAGGAAGGGGAGGAGAAGGAGACAAAGAAATAATTAAGATGCGTTATGTACATGTACAAACTCACCACAATGAATGGAATCATTACATACTGCAAACATGTACTAATAAAAATAGATAAATAAAAAAATATTAATAAGTGCTCAGTCTTTGGGAAAGATAGAATTACCAAACTTGAGGAAGTAAATCCAGTGACTCCAAATCTAATAAAAGCTAAATGACCAAATATATAGGAAGTAGAAGAAACCCTCAGCTGAACCCTTAGATCAGTTGTGGTGAACCTATAGGACGTGTGCTGCAGTGGGCTGTCTGTATCATTGAAAGCTCTAAAACGTTTGCCATCACTGCCTTCGACCAGCACTTTAGCCATCAGTATTTGCCAAAATCACCTTGGTATTGTTAAACTATGTTGCTGGGCTCAACCTTGAGTCTCTGATTCAGTGGTTCTGGAATGGGGCTATGACTTTACATTTATTTATAGAAAGGTACCTGATAATGCTGATGGTGAAGTTGACACTGCTGTCCACGGCACCGTGCTTTGGAAACCTTGTCCAATATGAAAAAGTGAGAGCTGGGGGGAGGGGTCGTGCCAGGCTGTGGAATACCTGGGGAAAATAGCCAGATGGCACTCATTTGGCAGAGAAGATAACGTGGGCCATCAAACATGTATTTACCCTCTGGCGAACTTAATCCTAGCTTCTACTGAGCTTGAATGTGATATGAGGTAACTGTAATACAAAGCTTGTAAGAGCAGTTGCTGAGAAGACATCACTGACCAAAACCCCATCTATTATACTGGTTCAGTAAAAAAGGATCAGATTCAGATTCTGGAGAGAGGATGTATGAAGTTTCCAAATAAAAAGGAAGATGTAAAATTTATTAAAATCTTATGGATAGAGGGAGAAAGATTAAATTAGGGATTCATATGACCACTAATTGAAGTCAGCCAAGGACATAGATGGAGTTTAATCAAAAGTAGCAAAGGTTTTCAATATATTTCTGACTCCTGGTTGCTCTTATAATGAGGCTTTCTCTCCGAAGTAGTTAAACCACAATGACACATGCAAATAAATAATATAATAATTAGGATCAGTCGTGAGGTATTTTTTGTAGAAGTATTTTGGAGGAATATATAATTAAAAATGATAAGATGGTATTTGTGTAAAGTATAAAATGGTAAATTTAAGCATACACATTTAAGAGCGCTTCTAGTTGCTAACATATTACTCCTTCAAGTAACTTGAAATCAGTGGAGATAAGAAGTCCCAAGTTGTTGCATATATATTGGTTGACTTATTAGTATCATCTCAGTAAACCTGAGTCAGAGACAATGTTTTGGAGATGTGGAACTAGGACAATTATATCAGCTGCTATGAAAGTCACCTCTTTATTTATTTTTTTTTACTATAAAATTTTTGTTCCAGGAATAATGGAACCACTGGGAGTCAATGGCAAAATATATCAGGGCAAGACAAGAATTCAAGCCTATCCTTTATAATCTCTATCAAATATAGAAAACACTTTTTTAATGGAAGTAAAACTCTGTGCCACTATTTTCTTTCTTATCTGATGTCTTCCCATCATACATGAAATTGGTCCCATTTTACATGAAATTGGTCATGTAAAATATAGAAATTCAAATTTTTCATTTTGAAACTCATCCAGCCATGTTGATTGGTGTTATTTATACACAGGAGACTACTACTCTGCCATACAGGTTAAACGTGAGTCATTTGTAGGAAAATGGATGCACCTTGACATCATAATGTTAAGTGAAGTAACTAAGACACACAAACTTAAATATTGCATGGTTTCTTTTACATAAAATACTATGTATACAATATTTCCCACCAAAAACTGTATACACACTTCAGGAAAAGAAAAATAGTATGATGTTTTTTCAACAGATGGTGTTACCCCCATATGGGAGACACTGGAGGATGTTATATTTTGCAGAAAACTCACAACATTACCGGCCCTTAGAGAAGAAATTGAAAATGCAGGTGCAGCAGTCTTAATAATTGAAGTTACTCAAGCAGCAGTTTGCTGTACTAATAAATGTCTGGATGCTAATGAACACCACTTTGAGCACCTTTTGTATGTATATATGCTCATATATAGAGATATGTATTATATATATATATACAATATATAAGACTATGTGTGTGTATATATAGGAGAAAGAAAAAAATATTATAATTCAGAATGTACAATGAATCTGAAAATGTACCTTGACTTTGAACATGTATTTTATTTTATTTTTATTATTTTTTTGGTACTGGGGATAAAACTCAGGACCTTGTGCTTGTGAGGCAGGCAGCGGAACCACTGAGCTAAATCCCCAGCCCTGTACCTTGACTTTGTGTAATAGTCTTATGTGTTTGTGTGTTCTTTGGCCTATTAGTCTGGTTTTTAATCTGTATATACTAGAATCTCTATATACTTAGAAACTAAATTTATAAGCTCTTATAAGATAAATTAATATGATGCTGGAAAAATGAAAGAGAGAAAGAAGGGGGAAAAAGAAATGTGTTATGTACATGTAGCAATTTTCTACAGTGAATGTAATCATTATGTACTGAAAACTTATACTAAAAAAATTTAAAAGATTAAAAATTAAATAAAACAAAGCAAAATAAAAAGAAGAGGTATATAGAATCTCCCATGCAGTTCTTGATAATATTGCCAGTAATTAAGAATCAAGTACTGTCCTCCCTAAAAATTAAAAAAACCCTTCAAACCAAAAATAAAATCTACAATCTGTTTTACCTATAAATATAAATAAAGCCTTAGACTTTTATGCAACATTTAACTGCAGACTACACTGGAGAAATATCTTTTAAAAATGGGATGAAAACGTAATGACTCAGATATCCAGCATTTTATTTTAAATGTTAAGACAACAATAAAAAATTCTACATAGCTGGGCATGGTGGCACATGCCTGTAATCCAAGCACTTGGGAAGCTGAAGCAGGAGGATCATTGTTAGTGCAGGGCCAGCTTTGAGTACATGATGAATTCAAAGCCATCCTGAACTACATAGCAAGAATGCCTCAAAGAACCAAAAAAGAAAAAAAAAATTCTACATATACATTAGGGCTCAATGGATTGACTTTCCTTATATCCTTCTTAAAAAATAAGGCCAAAATATAAACAACCCTTCAAGTTCATGGTATAACTCACAAAGTGATAACATCGGAAAATAATGGCTGTAATAGAATGTACATTTGATATGACAGAATTAATTATTCAACTAGAAGCCAATATTAAGAATTCACCCAGTTCTCAAGAAAATGTCAGGGATGAAAATTAGAACAGAAAAGATTCCATTATACTCAGACAGATAAAAGAGCACAGAGTATATGATTATCTTTTGTAAAGATTAACTAATTCTCAATTGATTTTATGAATCTAACATGATTATGATATTGAATTATAAGAAAGATAATGGAGAAAAGGAAATTTCTGGCTAATTTCACATGTAAAATTGAAATAAATAAATATATAAATGTATAAAACAATGAAGTTTTAATGTTAGCATATTGAAAGAACATAAATAAGTGGGATTTATATTGAGAATGCAAAATTGTTCAATATAACTAAATCTGTTATAAAGTATTACATCACTGCAAAATATTTCTAATAAAGTGAAGAAAAGGGCAGAGATCCTCATGATTACAGAACCAACAATAGTTAAAATAATTCAAGCAGTTCTTGGTAATGCAGTAAGATAGTGAAGAAGTTTAATAATTTTAACTGTGGCACAAAGAATATAAAGCTATCATTTGTAAATAATAGACTAAATCATTAAAGTCTTTTGGAAATAAAGTTTAATAATATCCTCAATTATAGAAGATACTTAGGGAAGTTATTAATGTTTACATTTAGTGAGATATAAAATTAAATAGAAAAGTATTGTATTCAATAATTTACTATTAAATTAATTAATGTACCTTGAAATAATGTTATCAAGAAATAATGCAGAACCTAAATAATTTTTTAAATGCAAAACTTTATAGGGGCAGAAAATAAACCTTGATGATTAAATGTTGTAAAACAGTGTAATTCTACCTGCAAAAATGTATAATTTATAGCATGATCAAGATGAAAGTGTCAGTGATTTTGTGGTATGTGGGGGAAAGCTTTATCAAGTGAGTTTAAAGTTCACTTGGAAAATAAAATGAGAAAATAGTGAAGACCATTTTGACAAAGAATAATAATGGTAAAAGGAGGGTGTTATGGACTGAAGTGTTTTATCCCCTACTTCAAATTAATAGTTTCAAGTTCCCACCTCTAGGGCAATGGTGTCCATAGACAGGAACATGAGGAGGTCATGAAGGTTACTTGAGGTCATAATAGTGCAGCTCTCAGGGTGGAACTTAGGAAGAGACATTAAGAGAGCTCACTCTCCATCCTCATGCATACAATGAGAAAAGGCTCCCAAAAATGTACTTACTGGTTAGGGGAGAATGATTGAGAAAATCCTGGGAAGTGAATGTGGTGTATCTGTGTATATAAAAGCTGTCAAAGGGGATATGAAAAGGTGAGGTCAGCCACCTGAAATAGGAGGCTCCTGACTCTTTCTTCACTTACTACCACACAGAATAAACACATGAGCATGGATCAATTACCTTTGAAAGAATGTCACAAAAGTTGAGAGACAGACTCCTTTGTAGTGGGAAACTAAGAAAATACACCTGTCCAAACGAGTTATTTCTTTGAAAAAATAAAATTGACACATCTGTAGCTCTACTAACAGGTAGGGAGAAGAAAACTCAGAATCAGAAATAAAGGTGACATTATGACTTAAAATAGAGAAGATCAGAAGAAATGCTATAAACATTTATATGCCAAAAAATTGTTAACCTATAACCTACAAGGAATGAATAAATTACTGGAAACACACATCCTACTAGGACTGAATCATGAGGAAATCTAAAATCTGAACAGACCAATAACGAATAATGAAATTGAATCAGTAATAAAGTCTCCCACTGAAGTAAAGTGCACTATTGAGTTCTTTGGTGGTGAATTCTACCAAATAATTCAAGAAAACACTAATATCAGTCCTTTCAAACTCTTCCAAAATATTGAACAGCATTATTTCCACCTCATTTTATAGAGCCAGTTTGTGATATGAAGGCCAAAGAAATTAAAAGAAAAGAAAATAAACAAGGCAATATCTCTACTAAACATAGATACAAAAATCCTCAACAAAGTACTGGCAAATCAAATGCAACAGCACATTAAAAAGATCATTCAGCTGGTTCTGCTGCCTGCCTCGCAAGTGCAAGGACCCGAGTTTGATCCCCGGTACCAAAAAAACAAAACAAAACAAAAAGATCATTCAGGTGGGATTTATCCTAAAAATGCAAGTATTGAACAACAAATACAAATCAATAAATGTGATTCAACATATTATCCAATATGAAGGTCAAAATTACATTATCATCTCAAGAGATGCAGAAAAAGATTTGACAAAATTCAATATCTGTTTATGATTAAAAATACTATTAACAGGGGGCCAGGGATTTAGCTCAGTGGTTCTGCTGCCAGCCTTGCAAGCACAAGGTCCCGAGTTCGATCCCCGGTACCAAAACAAAAAAAATACTATTAACAAATCAAGATAGAAATAACATACCTTAACAAAATAAAGACTGTATATAATAAACCCACAGCTAATATCTTATTCAGTGGTGAGAAATTGAAAGTTTTTCCTCTAAGATCAGGAATAAGAAAAGAATTTCCACTGTCATCACTTCTGTTCAGTGTAGTTGTGCAATTCTTAGCCAGAACAATTCAACAAGAAAGGAAATAAATCAATCAAATAAGAAAGAAAGAAGTTAAATTGCTTGTCTTTACCTCACATATAGAAGACCCTAGATTCTCTTCCAAAAACTGGTTAGAAGTGAACATGGATTTAGAAAGTTATAGGATACAAAATCAACATTGAAACTCCAGCATTGCTATGCACTTATAGTGAACTATCTAAAAAAAGAATTAAGAAAAATCTCATTTATAGTAGCTAAAATGCTGTATCAAAACAGGAATAATTTAACCAAGGAGAAAAAATATGGAGACTGAAAATTATGTAACATTCATGAAAGAAATTGACAAATACAAATAAATGGAAACATTCCATGTTCATGTATTGGAAGAATCGAAATTGTTAAAATGTCCATACAATCCCTATAATATTGTTCAAGAAATAGAAAAAATCTTAAAATTTGTGTGGAACTGACAAAGACCCCAAAATATTTAAGGCATTTTAAGTAGAAAGAACAAAGCTGGAGGTATCATACTACCTACAATAATTTTGATTTCAAGCTATAGCACAGACACATTAGTCAATAGAAAAACCTAGAAAGCACAGAAGTGAAATGAATTGACTTTCAACAATGGGGCCAAGAAATAAGAAAAAGATAATCTTTACAATAAGTAGTGTTTGGAAAGTTGGATATTCACATGCAAAGGAATGAAATTGAACTAGTACTATATACAACAATCAATTCCAAATGGGTTTAACATTAAATATAAAACCTAAAGCAGCAAAACTACTACAAAAATTTGATCTAGGTTACAAAAGTCAGGCAATAAAAGGAAAATAGACAAATGAGATTGCTGCAAATTATACAGTTTCTGGATAACAAAGGAAACAGTTCACAAAGTAAAGACACAATTTACAGAATGGAAAATTCACAAATTGTATGTATGGAAAGGCGTTAGTATCCAAAATGTATATAAAGTAGTCAAACAGGTCGGTGGCAGAATGGCAGACAGCCTGACTAAAAATGAGCAGAGGACTTGACTAAATACTTCTCAAAAGAAGACATATAAATGGGCAGCAGGTATATGAAAAAAATATTCATCATCACTAATCACACTTTTTTGAATGCCTCTAATCAAAGAAAGAAGATAAGAGTTGTTGAGGATATGGAGAAAAGGAAATCTTTGTATCCTGTTGGTAGAAATGTAAGTTCAGCCACTGTGGAGTACATAACAGAAGTTCCTTAAAAAACAGAAGAGAAATACCATATGATCCAGCAGTCCCATTTCTGGATATATAGCCAAAGGAATTGAAATCAGTATGTTGAAGAAACATCTGAACTCTTATGTTCATTGCAGCAGTATTCACAATAGCCAAGATACAGAATCAACCTAAGTGCCTATAAATAAATAAATGGATAAAGAAAATTTGGCATATTTATATAGTGCAGTACTCTTTAAACTTTAAAAGAGAAGAAAGTTCTTTCATCTGCAACAAGGTGGACAAACCTGGAAGGCATTATGCTAGTGGAAATAAGTCAGACACTGAAAGACAAATTCCAAATCATCTTACTTATAAGAATCTAAAAGTGTCAAAATCATAGATGCAGAGAATGGAGTGGTAATTACCAAAGCTGGTTGGAGGTGGGGTGTAAATAATAAAAGGATGTTAGTTAAAGCATATAAAATTTCACTTAGGCTGGAGAAATTATCTGTGGTGATCTATTGCCCGGCATGGTGATTAAAGTTAATAATAATATATTTTGTATTTCAAAATTATGAAAATAGTAGATGTTAAATGTTCTTGTCACAAAGAAATGACAGGTGGATATAATAACTAGCCCAACTTAATCATTCCACAATAGTACCTGTATTGTAACATCACATTTTACTCCAGAAATATATGTACTTATCTTTCAATTAAAATACAACAGTAGAAAAAAGTAGGTCCCAGAGTTTTCAACATATGAAACACCCACAATATATTGTAAAGTAAATGGAAATAAATTTCAAAATAGCACATATGGTATAGGCAACAATTTTACAGTGTTTTGTACCTTATTTTCGTTTAAGAATGTATCTTAGAAGACTTTTCACTGAAGAAGCACTAATTTAGTTTGCTTCTTTTTAGGTACATCTTTGAAATTTCCTCTCAAAGTTTAGGTATTTGTCACCTAGTAGAAGAGGCTATAGCACAGACTTGAGGCTGGGAGAGAGCTTACTAGTGTCTGCTGAGGTGAATGAAGGAACACAGAGGGCATATGCAGGTCATGTTGTGCCACATTTTATGACTTCATCCTAACATAGTTAAATGAGCTCATGTCTAAGGCTCCTGCTGACTTTAAAATTCTAAGATTGTCTTATATTCTTTCCTAATCAGTCCTCCTTGAATATCTATAGCACCTCAAGCAAGAACAATGTAGAGTAAGAGTGGTGACAGTCTCTTCATGCACCTGGTAGCAACTAAATAATTTTAGCTGATGAGACAGTTTCTTCCCTTTTGTGTGTGATCAGCTGTTTTGCTTGTTGACCTTCACAACTATCTAGCTTGTGATTCCTATTTCGTTTACTTTGCTGAAAATTTATAGGACAATAAAACTGCTTTTATACGTGTCTTAGGAAATTGGCCTGAAATTAGCAAAGCTATTGTACTTGGGATGGTTGGGGAACTGTGGAACATAATGGCATGGTCACCTAAATATATGTGACTTTCATGATGAAAATGTTAAACTTATTTTAGAGATCACTTAGAGAATTTTATTCGAAGTTCAAAGAAAAAGAGGGGAACAAATATTCTTTAATTTTTTAAATAGAGAGATTACCATTTTTACAACTGTGGCTAATGTAACATAAGTGGCATGTTGAGTGAAAGGTCATAAATATGCTTTTAAAATATTTTCTGTGGATTGTTGACTAGATTGTAATGTCAGAAAAGTAAAAACTCTTTTTATTTTCTTTTGAAGCTCCACAGATGTATTGGTCAGGTGATTTCAGTGTTCACCCAATGTGGAAAAACTTGACAAAAAGTATGCTTAAGTCCTTCCTATATACCTCATTACAGCCTTGAAATGTTGTTTTCCTAATAAAATTCCAAATTTCTTGAACTTCCAATTTAACAATAATTTTCTATCCTCTTTTTTTTTAAGACAAAGTTAAATCTAGAAAATTTGGGAACACGTGTGTGTATCAACTTTTTAGAGAATGGCCTGGGACAGTGTTATTGGTATCAGATTTCTATACCTGTGGCCTTAGAAGGTGGAGTGGTCTTTGATGTTTAGTTTTATGATCCTGAGTTGATTCAAATACTGTTAATAAATAACAAGTACCAACAACAAAACTTTATTAATAGTCTATACATTCCTAAGTATGAGGATCTACTTTTTTAAAGAATAGTGATTAAGATTATTTAAACAAAATGATTTTTCCAGAAATTCAAGAGTTCAGAGCTCCTTTTGCTATGAAAACAAAACAAAATGTTGTTTTGTTCATTATGCTTTGCATACAAGTGCAAGTTTTAGTATACTGTACTACTCTAGAAGAATTAGGAAAACATCAATTAGCTGATTTAAAATCAAGCCAAAAATATGTTTGCCAGGTTGTATATATAATTTAAAGTGCCTTCCATATTGTAAAATCAGTACTTTAAATTAAGTGCTATGGAGAAACATCCCATATTCCTACATAGGAATAGGTAGTTTCTACAGTTTAGAATTGATGCATGACGATCAAAAGTTTTAAGGGCATTTAAAAGATACCTTGTTGATAATACTTAAACTTTTAAATAATAGCATTTCTTTTTATTGGTAGACATAGAGTGGCAGCTGTAGTACTTTGTCATAAGTACCTATGAAAGGAAGTTGGATTTTGGAATTATGTCCAAATATCCACACATAATAAAGGCACAGCTCAGCACTAGGCACAGCATAAAAGGTCTCATTAAAGAGCATCAGTCCCAGTTATAGGACCTTAACCACCTTCCCTACCTTCTTCCTAAAGTAGTAGAAGAATTTGAAACTCAGAAATGACTGGAAGTGTGTTATTACTGTTAAAAGCTTTTTCTCTTTTTTTTCTTATGAGGCAAATGGATGAGATTATACCTCATGCTAAATGCAGGGAAATTAAGAAAAAATGCAATAATAGAAAAAATTTAGTGATATTCACTCTGTGCTAGGCAGTGGATTAAAAATATTACACTTATCATGAACCCAGCTTCTTCCTACAGCCACTCTCTAAGGCAGAAACTACTGCTACTTTTAATAGACAGATGTGGAAATTAAGTATAGAAAAAGTTGCTCAAGGTTATACACAGCTATTATCTGTAAGACTATGGGTTCAAGACCATATTTTCTGGTCCAACATTTCTTCACTCATTAAAAATTATATTGGGCAGCTGGGGACTTAGCTCAGTGGTTCTGGCGCCTGCCCTGCAAGTGCAAGGTCCCAAGTTCGATCCCCGGTACCAAAAAAAAAAAAAAAAAAAAATACTGGGCAGAGGGCTACTATCTCGAATCTATAAAGAACTGAAAAAAATTAGACCCCCCCCAAATTCAAAGACCCAATTCAAAAATGGGCATCTGAAATGAACAGACATTTCTCAGACGAAGTAAAAGCAGCAAATAAACATATGAAAAAATGTTCAACATCACTGGTCATTCGAGAGATGCAGATGAAAACAACACTGAGATTCCACCTCATCCCAGAAAGAATGGCTGCTATCAAGAAATCAACCAATAACAAATGCTGGTGGGTGTGGGGGGAGTAAGGAACCCTGCTCTGCTGTTGGTGGGAGTGTAGACTGGTGAAAACACTATGGAAGTCAGTATGGAGATACCTCAAAGAACTAGGGCTGGAGGTCCCATTTGACCCAGCTATTCACCTGCTGGGTATTTTCCCCAAAGAATTAAAAGAATCATACCACAGTGATATATGTGCACCCATGTTTATAGCGGCACAGTTTGTAATAGCTAAAGCTTGGAAGCAGCCCAAGTGCCCATCAATTGGAAAGTGGATAAAGAAGATGTGTTTTTTTTTTTATAAAATGGAGTACTACTCAGCCATAAAGAACAAGAAACTAGTCATTTATAGCTAAATGGATGCATATTGAGGCCATACTCTTAAGTGAAATAAATAAGACACACGTGTAAATACCGAATAGTTTCTCTAGTGTGAGAAACTGAGAGTGTAAATAAGGATTAAAAGGGTTAATAACTAATAATTGATAGTTTGAAATAGGAAAAGGTCCAAAGGGGTAGGAGTGGTGGGAGGAGATGGGGAAAGGGAAGAATGGAAAGGAAAAGTTTTGAGAAAAGAAAAAAAAAGTAAATGAAGTATGTAACTAGGGAAGGGTGCACAGGTAATGGGGAAAAAATAAGAACCAAGATGCATCATGTACAGGTACAAGCACCCAATGATAAATGTAAATGTATACCTAAAATGTACCAATAAAAGAATTTAAGCAAAAAAAAATTATACTGGAGAAAGGGGTGAGGGCAGGGAGGAAAAGGGAATGAAAGAAGAACTGAGATGTTTATGTATGTGTACCAACTCCCCACAGGGAATGTAATCAATATATACTGCAAGCATGCACTGTATTAATAAAAAATAAATATTGATGTAAAGGCAAAAAAAAAAACCCTGTTAATATTTTCTCTCTAGTCCCTGATTGAACATATAGTTACCCATCAGACTTGCAGATCTCTGACTTATGGCTATGTAAGAAGGAAAAGCAGAAATTAGAAAGCAGTTCACAGCACTGCTTGCTATGGCAGGAGGTACAAATATCCCTGTGCAGCAAGTAGACAGTATGGACAGTAGAAGGTCTAGGTCTGTATTTCCAGTAACCTTTCCAAGAGGCCTGCCTATTAGGCAAGGGAATCCAGAGAGAGAGAGAGAGCTTGGTGGGGGGCAGTTCTGTCCAGGAGAGAACCAAGCAGAATTTGGAAAATGCTACCCCAGTTCTATGCTCCATGTTCACAGTAGGGAGGTCCCACAAGGCTTCCCAATGGACCCAGGACCCATGAGAGAAACAATGTTTGGATCCCTGACCAAGGGAGGGAATTGTTAACTGGGAGAAGAGTATCGATACATGTTTTAAGTGAAATGATTTTTATCAGTTTTCTCTAATCCTTTTCTTAACCCCATCCTGAAAGAACTGTAGGGAAGTGGAAGGTGGTAGGGAGGAAGAAGAAAGTACAGGTATAAATTCTTCCAGCTTTTGGCTCTGGGCAAAGGGTTGACTAATATAAGAGTTTGAAGAGGAGAATTGGAGAACTAACTTGGACATAAGATCACATATTAATTTAATTAACTGAACTGGATTTTTCAATCCTTAAATTATTGGGAAGTCATTGAATATGACCAAGATGAGTTTAC
Source organism: Heterocephalus glaber (assembly GCF_000247695.1). The sequence goes on along the minus strand of NW_004624821.1, from coordinate 7,793,637 downwards.
AGGACAGAAAATGAGAGTAGGGGTGAGGATGTCACTCCAGTGTCAGAGCCCATGTATGAAGGCCTGGGCTCAATCAGAAGAGGGGGAAAAAGAAAGAAAGAGACAGTGAATAAAACACAACTAGAGGAGAAAACAAAGTGAGTGGAGAAGAAAAATCTCTCTTGTGATGTTTAGATTCTTTAATAAATCAGTTACGTAAGGATCAGATTTATTCCTAGAGTAGATGAAAACATGCTAGCTTCAGATTAGAAATATATTAGAATGGTCAAAATGATGATACACTTAGGATGGTAAAAATGGGAGGTTTCATTAACTTTCTGTGACTGTGTTTTTTGAATTTAGTGTTGTATACGTAATGATTGTATCTATAACTGATTAATATTGTCTATTCAATACTAATCATGCAAGTGGATTATCAGGAAATCTAGTAAGTACAGTGGAAAAGACAAACACACAGCTTTAGAGAAGGCAGAGAACAGCATCCAACCATGACAAGAGTAATCAGGAAGACTTTTGAAAGCAAAAGTATTGCCAATGCCTTTTATTTCCCTGAAATTATAAGTTGCATGAGACTGAAGGTCTCGTCTGTTTTCTTCAGTATGCTATTTCTAGCATCTGGTAAGAACATGATAAAAATTTACTGCATTAATTTAACTGACATTGTTTTGGGATTCATTAATCCGTGTGTAATTATTTTGCCTTTCAGCACTTCTTTCCTGCCTTGCTTTCTTCAATTTGATGATTTTACTCTTTGTGAGCTGTCTGATGGGCCTGTTGCCTTCTGCTGTGGTCTTTCAGGCTATAGCTCAGATGCTGGCATCCAGACAAACATCCCTTTGCCTCATGAGTTGTGTCTAGGAATTCTTTAAGGCTGAGCCACCCAAATGTACTTGAATTCTCTACTACCGACCTGTTTTTAAATACTCATTTTTTTCTATTTTTAAAACACAGAATTGTACATGTTTATGGGGTACAAAGTAATGTTCTCATTCATCTAATATATTGTACAATGATCAAGTTATGGTAATTAGCATATTTACTACCTCATACCTTTATCATTTTTTGGGGTGAGAACATTCAAAAACCTCTTTTCTAACTCTTTAGAAATGTGCATTATTGTTAACACCATAGTTAACAGAGCACCAAAGCTTATTCCTCCTGTGTATTTGTAAGTATCTACCCGTTGATCAACCTTTCTTCCTACCTTCTCTCCTCTCTAACTTTTCCCAGTCTCTGGCGTACACTGCTCTACTCTCTACTTCTGTGAAGTGAGCTTTCTGTAGATTCCACATGAGTTCCTACAGTGTTCTGTAGTTGGCTCATTTTGCTTAACATAATGTCCTTCATGTTAGGTTCATCCATGTTGACACAACTGACAAGATTTCATGTCTTTTATGGCTGAATAGTGTTCTGTTGTATATATGCCACATTTTCTTTATTCATCTGTTATTTGACTCTTAGTTTGGTTTCAAGCCTTGGCTGTTGTGAGTAGTTCTGCAGTCAGTATAGGAATGCAGATGCCTCTTTGAGGATTTTATTTCCTTTGAATATATAACTATTAGTAGGATTACTGGACCATATGTTAACTTTATTTTTCGTGTCTTAAAGTTTCTCCCATGTTATTTTCATAATGGCTCTATTAATTTGCATTCCCACTCAAAGTGTATGAGAGATCCCCTTTTTCATATTTTTGCCAACATTTGTCACTTTTTGTCTTTTTGATAATAGCTACTCTGAGATTAGATGATATCTCATGCTTTTATTTAAAAAAATTTTGTATGTTTGCTTTTGAGAAATGTCTGTTCAAATGGTTTTTTAAAGATTGGAATCAGATTATTTACTTTTGCTATTCAGATGTTTGAATTTTTTTCACTTTCTGGATGCTAACCCCTCTTCAGATACATACATTATAAATATTTTCTCCCATTCTACAGTTGTCTGTCTGTTTCATATTCTGTGCAGATGCTTCTTAGTTTGATATAATCTCATCTATTTTTGTTTTTGTTGCCTGTCCTCTTGGGATCTGACCTTTGTCTAATGTCATAGAGAATTACCCTAAGTTTTCTTTCAGTAGTTTCACTTTGAGGCCTTACATTTAAATCTTTAACCTATTTTGAGTTGATTTTTAAACTCGTCATTGTTTACTTTCATTCTTCTGCATGTAGGTATCCAGTTGTCCCAGTACCGTGCATTGAAGAGATTCTCCTTTCCCTAATTGTGTTCTTGGCTCTTTGGTTGAAAATTAGTTAGCTGTAAATGGTTGGTTTTATTTCTGGATTCTTAAGTTACATTCCTTTGGTTCATGTGTTTGTTTTCATGCCAGTATGATGTTGTTTGGATTATTACTGGTTTCTAGTAATTTTTTTCATTTTTTCAGTTTTTATTTTCATTAGTATGTTTGCATTACATAGTGATTACATTCCTTGTGACCAGTTGGTGCATGTGCACAACATATTTTAATATACATATGCAATCGAAATACTCTGCCATATAGAAGGACAAACTTGAGTCATTTGTAGGAAAATGGATGCACCTTGAGACCATAATGTTAAGTGAAATAAATCAGACCCTCAAGCTTAAATATTGCAATGGTTTCTCTTATTTGAGAAAAACAAAATATAAAGAGCAAAATAAAAGATAATAGGAAGTAGGGAGGAAGGTTTTGTTCAAATGGGAAGGGGATAAAGACATGGAGAGAGGTGAGAGGGAGGAAAAGGAAAGAAAATTAAAAAGAGAATTAGAATGTGTTTTTTACTCTCTCTCCCTCTTTTCTCTTTCTCTAAATATCCTGTAATTAGAATATTGATTCACTTTATGGTGTCCCTAATTTCTTCTTTTTCATTTTTTCCCCTCCTTAACCAGGTTATTTTATGAAATCCATTTTCAAGTTCAGAAATTCTTTCTTCTTGACCTGTCTACTGTTGAGACTTTCAAGAGAATTTTAAATTTCATTTATTGAAATATTTAGTTCCAAGTTATTTTTAAAAATATCTATCTGTTTAATTTTCTATTTAGATTAAAATTCTTTTCCTCGTTTCATTAAATTGCCTGTCTGTATTTTCTTATATCTTGCTGAATTTTCTTAGGATCCTATTTTGAACTACTTTTTAAGCAATTTATAAATTTCCCTTTCTTTGAAATCATTCCCTAGAGAGACTGTAGATTTGGGGAATGTCATATTTCCTTACTCTTTCATGCTTCTCATGTCTCTGCATTTATATATGAATATCTAGTAGAACATTTATTTCTTCCTATTTTATAGAGTGACTTTTGTACTAGGAAATATTTTTACCTGTAGATACATCTAAAGATGTAGGTGGGGTAGCATGTGTTGCATTTGGTTGTGGGTAGGCACTGTAATGTAGACTGCCTGAAATTTTCTTCAACAGTAATCAATCAGTAATGTCTGCTAGGTCTTTATGGAATAAGCTATAGAAAGTAATGTAGTTTCTCTGTCAGGTCAACAGCATCCTTCCCATTAGAGGCAGGGTTGAGGGCTGGCTGGACTCCTCTGGGTGGCATACAGCCTCCATCATGCTAGAGATAAGGCTGCCATGGACTCCTAGGTATATTGAGGGCAATAGGGTGGGGTCTCTAGGGAGATTATCTGCTCTCTACCAAAGGGGTTTCAATTGATCCACCAGGCCTCAGGTCCCCATATCCAGGATCAGGGAACAGAAGCCACCTAAAAAAGAATGCTGTAGTCTTTTTGGAAGTTCAAGAATTGGGTGATGCAGTGGCTACGGACCCCTAGAGCAGTACACACTCTAGCAATGGCTCTGCTCCCAAGATAGCACCACATTGCAGTAGCTTGTTATGTGAGACAGGCCAGTCTTGTAACAATCCACTGGGTTCATCTTATCCTATAATCAGTTTACCATAATGTACATAACTTTTATTTCTTGCCTAATCAAATTAAGATTTAACTACTTTTTGGAGCAATGCAACTAGAGGTACTTCAGGTAGCTACTTATACTGTGTTCAGGGACGGTGAGCACTTTAGGATTCTCCAGTAGCAAAATTTGCAGATATTCACAGTCTCTCCTTTTCCCATTCTGAAGATGGAACTCAGACTTTTCACATTGAGCTCTACATCCCAGGCCTATAACTATATACCCATATATAGATATATGTATCTTTTGTATGTATCTTTATACATCTGTATATCTATATCTATATGAATCAGTTAGGGGTCACTAGAGGAACAGATTTAATATAAATATATGTGATATATAAAGGATTTACAAGGTAGGCTTATAATGGCCACCTGCAGAGTCAGATATGGAAGAATGCAAAGGAGCCATCTGTGCACTAGAGAGCCAGAGGATCCAATCAAAGGTCGAAGACCTGGAGTTCACTTCAGAGTCCTGTGCAAGTCTGTGTTTGGGAAACCAAAGGTGTTAGAAGGTTGAAGTGTTTGCACTGGAACCCTGGAGACAGGCTTCCAAGGAGAAGATGAAAACAGGACCTCTTCTGAAGAAGCAGAAAAAAAGTTCTTTCTTCTTTCCCTTTTTATTCTATCCAGGCTACAAGCCTATTGGTTGGTGCCACCTACACCCAGAGTGAGTCTTCCATCTTTAGTCAGTCATTCAGACACAACTAGAACTGTGCTAAACCAATCTTCTAGGTGTTTCTCCTTCAAGTTGACACCACTATCTATCTATCTGTCTATCTATTTATTTTTGAAACAGGGCCTTCCTAAATTGCCCAGGCTGGGCTTGATCTTGTGATCCTCCTGCCTCAGCATCCCAGAGGGCTGGGATTACAGGCTGAGCCATCGTGTCTAGCTGATGTCCATAGTTTTAAAGGAGGTTGCCGAGGGCCTCTTGCTTATATTTTTTTAACTGTGAGAGGTCTCTCTTAGTTACACATTGTTCCTGACTGGGGAGATTGGTGGGAAGAGGTAAAGTGTTTCATTCCCTTTTGTATGTGACCCTCCTGTGTCTCTATGTGCCAGAGGATCTCTGCCATTCCAGTCTCTCTGTTAGACAATCTAATTGGAATATGCAGTCATGCACCCCACAGTGAGGTTTTGGCAGTGATGGTTTACATATTCAATGATAAGGAGCTGAAAATTCTGATTTCCTGATATTTTTCTATTGATTGTCTATGTTTACATATGCTTAGATGTACAAATAGCATTTTTAATCATTCTCCAGAATTTCCTTTAAATGACATGCTGTACCAGATAGCCTAGGTATGTAGTAGGCTGTATCATCTCGATTTGGGCAAGCTCCCTCTTGGATGTTCACTTGATGAAATCATGTAGGGATGCTCTTCTTAGATTGAGTCCCCATTGTCATTGTCAAGGAATATATGACTGTAGTTGTTCATCCATTGTTATGATCCTTTTGTTTATGGAGGAGTTGGGCATTGGGGGTTCTCTGGCTAGTCATCTGGCTTGATTTTCCTGTGGTCATTTTGGACTTTTCTCTGCCTCCCTTAAACCCACAGGCCTGCTTCTAATCTCAGTACTTTTAATTTGCTGCTTTTAGGTGCACTGATTTCTCCAATCTTGTCTTTAGTTTATTTTGTTTAGTTTACTTTGTAAGAACTATTAAGATAGTTTTTCTGTAGAAAGAGTTAAATCTGTTGCTTAAAACTAGAATTTTGAGTTATTTCATCCTTTGTAAGGGGAGAAAGAGACAAATTCATGTACAAATACAATACAATGAAATATATTTTGTTTAATAATCACTGCCTTCATTTTCTGTTCTTTCTTACCAACTGTGTAAAATAAAGTATTAAGTGTATGCATGTCTTTGCATAATCACAGCAATCTCTTATTAATTTCTGACAATTTTACACCCATGATATTTTTTCAGCTGCAGATTTTTATTATTAAGTTCTATTTTATATTTCTTGCTCTTTACATCCTTACTGATAGTTTTTTGTTTTTCAAGAGTGTGCTATCCATTAGCTACCAAGACTAGTGCTTTGGTTGGGCAAGCAAAAAATGTAGCTGCAAATACTCTGTAGCCATTTGTACCACCTATGTGAAATGCACAATGATTAGAAAACTAATACTAAAAGTAGTTTAACTCCAATTTTCCAAATGTATTTCCTTTTCAATCCACAAAGCACCATCCTGACATAAGTAGAGTGCACCATCATCTTCAGTTTTCAAATACTATATCAAACATTCCTGAGCTAGTAAAAATACAGAGTTGGTAGAATTGAGTCTCAAATGCAGGATTTAGGATCCTTACTCCCGGATCATTTCTGTTAAACTCTCTACCTCTTTGTTAGATCGCTATGCCAAGAATAGTATTCGTAAAGCATTTACTGGTTCTATAAATAACAAGATAAGCTATTATACATTAAAATGTAGAGTGCAAATTAAAAGACAGATTTGTAGAAGGTTGAATCTTTCCAATTTAAGTTCTGAACTTTCATGCTAAGGACTGAATTCTAGAGCTTCTCCACTGACATCATAGATCTATTGAAATATACATTACCAAACAAATTTGAATCCACTCATAATAAAGAAGAAATTTTCATTGTTGTTGCAATGCTATTTATTTACTGTCACTATTTCAATTCTCATGTTCTTAAAAAATGAATATGCTAATTTATTGAAAGTTTCTTTAGAATTTTACTATGAAAACCTTTTGACATCACCAGATGTAAGGATGTAGGTTGGTCATTTTTAAAGTTGATAAAATATAATTTTCTTTTCTCAAGTTCAAATACTCATGTTACCAGTATTGAAATATAGTATTATCTCAGAAAAATATTAGTCAATATTTTAATTTTTGAAAGGAAAAACTAAATCTACAACACCAGGATTGGTAGAGAAAGAAGATGTTGCTTTTCCTAGCCTCAGCACAAGAGAACAATGTCCTAAAAACATCTTAATCTTACCTTGATAGACTAAAAACTTTGAAGAACTATTTTACACTGTAATTGCCTTGATTGAAGAAGAATAAAAAAAGGTTTCACTGCAATTAGAGGACTCTCAAATTCTCATGTTTAACAGCCATCATCTCTCTGCTTTCAGTGTGCAGGTGTTGGTTAAAGTAGAGGACTAGTTATGCCCAGCTGATAATCTTTGATTAATATCCTTTTCCCTATTCTGCAAAGAGCTAATCAAAATTTTCACTTGCTAATCAGGTTTCATTTTGATTAATGCCACAGGAATCATAGGAGGAAATAGAACACAATGAAATGTGTCTGTAGAGGAAAATTTGTTTTCATTAGTGTCGTTGAAGCATGTATCTGTACTATGTGTTAACACTAGTTATATGTGACATAATGTTCTCAAAAAAATGACAAATGATAATAGAGTGAAAACAGAGCCCAGCTAACTAATTTATAAATTATTGATAACCAGAAGTTTCTGGGATTCATGTTCAATAAAAGAACTTTTCAATAAACCTGGTAGATCCCCTGGGTTTTTCTGATCCTATAATGAATTAACCTATCATATACATAAATCCTCATTTCTTTGCTCAGGTAAACAAATATTATTTGTTATGTTGAGCTCAGTTTTTATATACTTAAATATGCGAAATTTTGATTGTACTTTTGATAGCTCTGTCATTCTGAATTTCGGTAAAGATATTTTTAAATATTTCAGTATTTTAGCTAAGAAGAATAAGCTATACATTTTTAAAAAATGAATATTATCTTTGTTAGTCATAATTTTTATTTCTACTAGATGGTTGAGGAGAAAAGATGATTTTATGCAGACAATTTCATTCAAGCATATTTTCTGTTTTTTTCAAATTAAGTAAAATGAACATGTTTGGTATAATTGGCTGAAAATATTATATTTTTACATTCAGTCAGATGAACTGTTAGAAAGCTAAAGGAATGAAACATTTTGACTACAATAGACTCTTGGCCAATCTTGGTGAAATAGTTCACACATTAACGATGTTAAGATAGTGTGTCATTAAAAAAATCTAAGTAATTTATATGAAGTTGAATTATCCATGCTTCCTCAGGGCCCTATTCTGGACATTCTAAATAGTCTTTATTAAACTTACTGTCTCAGTCATTATTTTCAGGCCTGTAGTTTTTATGAATCATTAATTTGTCCTTCATATACATTATTATGAGATACTGTCCTTGTTCTTTTATTACAATGAAATGTATATCTTCTTCCATAAGTTCCATTTGAAAGGACATAAAATTTGAGTCTAGTATTATTATTTAGACAAACAGAGGTGGTATTTAATATATACTGTTCTGTTTTCTTTTATCTATATTTTGATTGAACTTGTTGAGGTGGAGATGGGTAGAAGAAAATTCAATTTACATAAAAACCTATTTTTGCTGTGCTCATTTAGGATGGGGGCCTAAATTTGAGATGTATCTTTCAAGAGAAGGGGGTGAATTAGAATATAGTTAAGTAGAAGTATTGCTCTGACTAAACCCAATTTTTTGATGAACACTACTACAAATCTACCAGATACACTTAGTCAATGTTAGCATTTAATAGTGGCCAATATTTTTACTCCACTTTCTTTCTCTCTCTCTCTCCCTCTCTCCCTCCCTCCATCCCTCCCTCCCTTCCTTCCTTCCTGACTTCCTTTCTTTGATTATTTAGAGAATACTTTATTAGTTTCTGTGACCAAACCATGTAGATAAGGCCTTACATATTAACACAGTGTGTTACACCTGTACAAATGCGAAAAAATTAAGTTTAATGTTTTTAGACCTATATGGGTGTTAATTTCTGTACAATGTCCATTGAACACAACAAACTGGGATAACTTTTTCCAAAGTTGATGGCACATTTAAGGTTTAAAAAAATTCAATATATATGTGTATTCAATATATAAATATAAATATATATACATATACCAGTGATAGCAGTATGTTATGCATCAATAGCAGCAATAGCTTTCTAGGTTGTGCAGTTATCTAGAAAAAAATCAATATGTATTACAGTGGACATCTACTCTTTTTCCATATATAGCATACCTTTCTGGCTCACCTGTTCGTGAGTTAGTGGAAACTCTTGCATAGCTCCATATATTGCCTATTACCTCCATAAAAGTTCGATTGAATGCCCTCCTCATCTTGTGAAAAAGATAGCTTTGTCTTCCTATGCACATCCATTACCATTTTTTGATCTATAAAGGTGTTTGGTTATTGAATATCTTTTTAAAGCCTCTTATATCTGCCTAGTTCCCTCACTGATTAACTGAAATTAATTCTTCAAGGCATATTAATTTTATATCTGTATGAGAGTCATGATTTTATCCTTCTTTGAACATTGTCTTTTATTACTCCTCTCTCTAGGGCAAATTCTCAACTTCAGTTGTTTCGGCATTTTGCATCAGGTAATTCTTTATTGTGAGGACCTATCCTGTGTGATATAGGATGTCTAGCAGCCTTATGGGCCTCTATCCATTAGCTTTCAATACTACTACTCTGAAACATCTCTAGACTTGCCAAGTTCCAACTGAGAATATTTAAAATCATCCCTGGCTCAGAAACACTGCCCTGGGGAAAAATATGTATTTTCTCATTTTCAACAAAACCTAATATCCTTGGTTTATTTATTAATTCAACTAATATTTATTATTAGCAATGTGGATACATATATGTATGTGTGTTGTGGTGCCAGGTCCTACAGATTTGGTTATGAATAAGTCCAAACACAAATTTGCTTTAAGGAACCTTGGATCTAATTCCTTTTTGGTGTTATATCCTGTTTACGTAGATTCTTTTTTACCTCTTGATCCTTGGAAACATTTGTTATTTCAGGTTTTTTTTTTTCTGTTTTCTACCTTTCTCTTCTTTATCTCTTTCCCTGGTTTCTTCCATTTCTAAGTGCAAGGGCACACTGTGTATCTGGAAAATAAGCCAACAATAGACACAGATGTGAAAGCAGTTATCATTATTATTGTTCTCTGTTATCCCTGATAGCCCCTGAAAGTTGGGCACTGTGGTAATCTACAAGTGAAATATACTGCAAAGTATTTTCTTTGGGGATGGATCAGATATATGGTGGTGGTCCCGTAATATTATGATGGAACTGAAAAATTCCTATCGCACAGTGGCATCGTAGCCATTTTAACATCATAGTACAAGCAGTTACTCATGTGTTTGTGGTGATGTGAGTGTAAACAAAACTGCATTGCCAGTCATATAAAAGTATAGCACAGTATAGCATATTACATGATTCCTGATAATGATAGTAAGTGATATTATTGGTTTATTTAATTACTGTACTTCTAAGCTTTATTTTAGTGTACTCCTACTTATTAAATAAGTTTATTGTAAAATAGAATGTCATGTTATGCCAGTAGCTACCTCATACATCTCATGTTTACTGCATCTCATGAATGGATCTACTTTTTCATGTCCTTGATTTAATCTCTTGTTCTTTTGTACACTTAGCTCTTAAGTGTGCCAGATCCACTGTTGATTTTCTACTTAGAGGGTGTGTCAAGTGATGGAGCGATTAATGATCATAACATTGGAAAATCAGTGGTAGCCATACTTGCTAGTCAGGTACATCCCACACCATTGTAGCCACAATCTATCTTGAAGAACAAGAACAAAGTGATAAAAGGTAAAGAGGCTAACAAACATTGAAGGATGGCCTATCTTAGACATGGAGAAGCTTCTAATGATCTCTAATGAAGTTGGGACATAGAAGCACATCTCCCTCCATACCCTAATCACAACCATTGCAAAATGTTTGTATGTTGAAAGCAAAGGATAGACCTGACAATGATGTTGAGTTTTCCGCTAACTGGATGATTTAAGCAGTTCACAAATTGTTATTCATTACACAATGGGATATAGAGTGGTGAGTCTTGGGTGAAGACCACTGAACAGTTTTTGGAAATTGTACATGAGTTGCTTTTGGAAGAAATTACTTGGTAGACTACATCTGCACAAGAAATCTGGCAGAGCATAGCAGAGCAATCTGACAAAAAAAAAAATCTGATCTACAGTAGGCCACATCAGCTACCCTAGGTATGTACCATGCAGATTTCTGTAAGTACACTCTATGGTGTTCATACAATCACCAAATCACCTAAGCATTTCTCAGAATGTATTCTTATCATTAAGCAACGTGTGACTACATTGTACAAGAAGTGACACAAGCACTTAGAATGCATTTTGGCTCATGTTATGTAATGTGTCAGAAACCATACTGATACAAAAACTAGTCCAAGATATTATTGGTTTAGCTTACTGATGACAAAGCAAAACAAGAAACACAATCATTTTCATATGAGCAATGGGAAACAAATACAGTATAATCTATTTTCTGATAATTATTCCAAGATAAAATATGACAAAAAGAGAGTTTTGAATAGTGGCATGGGCATGTCACTGGTAAATGATGTCTTTACAATGTCTCTACATAAACTTAATCACAGATTTTTACAAGGTCACTGCCTTCCTGTACAAGTCAGCAAAAAACATTTGTGCAAAGGCAGTGGTAAGGGTAATACACCTCTAAAGTCTAAAAGCTGATGTCTAAAGCTAATCTCATTGGTGGTATTTAAAATTAAACTTTAAGACAGATATCCTACCATCAAGGGGATTATATTTTATATTCCAAGGAGAAAGAAAATAAAGTACAGATGAAACATAAGATAATACTAGCTGTTGAGATGTGCAAAAACAAGATATAAAATAAGATAAATTGGTTCATCCTGAGGGCATGTTTTCCTGGGAGAGGACAGGGAAGATCAGGAGGCCTTTCTAAAGATAGGACATCTGAAAAAAGCTTAAATGATGGGAATGAGACAACCTTGGAATAAAAGGATCTTTAAAGCTGAAAGAACAAGAAGTACAAAATGTTATAGTGTGAATTAAGTTGTTGTTCATGAAACAAATCCTGGAGCATGGCTGAGGTCGACTTCAGGGCATGAAATGCAAATGGTGAATCTGTAGCCAGGTTAAGCCAGATGAAGTGGGAACTTTTAAGCTTTGATAAGGATTCAGGTTTTTGTTATAAATGTAATTTCTTTTGCTTCTAAGCAATCAGGTTTAATTTTTCTTTCTTTTTATTCTAACAGCCTTTTTTTCCTTTTGCTATCTCCTTTTTTCTTGCTTTCTTCTCCCCCTTCTTTGCTTCCTGTAAAGGAGAGCTGCTATTGCTGTCTCTCAACTATTTTATCCAAAGATATTGCTGTGTATTTTTATGTATGTAGGTTTCTACCATTTAGGTTTCTACATGCTGAATACCAATGCATGAGAATAGATGAATGAATAGAGCACTGGGGAGGTGGATACATGACAGAATCTGGCTCAAGCCAGGGATGCTAGAGAAAAAATGATCATGGGGAAACAAAGCCAAGGGATACAATGAGGTGAAGACCTCAAAGGGTGTTCAGTAGATAACACCAAGAATGGAAACTGTCAAGACTTCTGGGAAGACAGCAGAGTAGTAAACAGCAACAAATCAACTTCTCCAAGATTCAGAACTCAGACACTGGAAAATAACAACTTAGGGAAGAAAAGAAGGAGGGAGGTGGATCCCTGAGACCCAGGAAGGATCAGAAGGGAAAATTGGAGCCCACAGAGAAAATGAGGAGACAAACCACAACAAAGAAAAGGAGGAGAGAAACTCCACTTTCTGCCCAGTTCACAACATAAGAGAGGATCATTGAATCTACAGAGACACAATAATAAGGGTGGATGACTCCAGAGATCTCCAGGAAGAAGTATACCAGTGGAATGGAGCAGTTTATGATAAGGTGCTACAAGAGCAGGTGAGTGACTCCAGTCCGAGCAACTGCTATGTCCCCTGGATAGGGTCCTGGGCCAGATGTAATTTTATGGAAGGACAAACTGAATCTGTTACTCAGAACAGCCATGGTTTGGCTTTATCTCAGGGCTCCCAGTGTTGAAATCTGAAAGGGACTGGGTGAGGGACAACTGTGGGAGACATCCAGGGTTAGGGAGCCATGGTTGTTCCAGGAAGAGATACCCAGAGTGTAGTAGGCTGAACAACTCAGGTCCCAAAGCCACCATCAGAGGCCAGGATCAGCTTGAACTTCTGTGGTTTGCAAAGCACCAGAATCGGCATCCTATGCTAACCCTATTGCAGGCTTACTGGTATTATCCAGCATCCCATCCTAATCCTACTGTCAACTTGCTACCAGCACAGATGCAGCATGAATCTAGGTTTAACCTTCTTAGTCTACCAATGAGAGCAGAGGAATGCCTTGAATCAGACACTACTGCAAAACTGTAGGCCTCAAAAAATAACCACAGGCTTGAAATCACAGAGAAATTTCTTCCTCTCTTTGCTTTTGTTTTTTCTTTGTTTCTTTGTTCATAGGTTTTTTGTCTTGATTAGTTTTTGTTTTTTTCATGTGTGTGCATTTTTTTTTTGGTTTTTTTTTTTTTTTTTTTTCTTTTTCTTTTATTTTTTCCTTCTTTCTTTCCCTCCTGCCTTCTCCATCAGATTCCAAAAGTTTTGGTAATTTTCCTTTGTCCTTCACCCTTGCTTCTAATTGCTTTCTCTTCTTTTATTTCTCTGCTTTTTTTTCTTATCCCTTTTAAATTTTCTCCCTTGAGAAAATTCCTTCCTTTTTTTGGCCTTTTTTTTTTCTTTTTTTTTGTTTTTTTTTGGTTTTGTTTTCTTACTTTTAATTTTTTTCCTTTTGTTTAATGTTGTTAAGTTACCTTTTCCCCCGTTTTTTCTTTTTTTGGCTTTGGTTTGTTTTTTTTTTTTTCCTTGGTTGTATTTTTTTAGTGAAGGTGACATAGTTGTGTGTTCAGTTGTTCTTCTTTGTATGTCAATTCTGAGATTGTCTGAGGTCATAAACATTACCATAATTAAGTACCAAAGAACTGGGTGCTGGGCCAAACGGGCAACAACTTCTTATGATTAATAAATTGAAGAGGCAGGATCTTCAGACAGGCTCAAAAGCCAAAATCCAGCAACACCTAGAAGACATTTGAAAACTAATCATTTCCTAAAAAGTTCTTGACACTAGTAATAAAGTTACCTACCATAAGCAATTAGCAAGCATCAATTCAGAAAACAAATAAAAAATATAGAAAATAAGAAAACAAAGAAATAAGATGCAACTCCAGACCTCTAGTTCACCCAGGGCAAACTCAGGGAGCACTGAAGTAGAAAAACATCAAAATCCTCCCACCTGAACTTTTTGAAATGGTTGCAGCAGAAGTAAGAAAGCAAATGAATGAGTCTCTAGAAAAAAACAAATCATGAGTAATTCCACAAATAACTAAAGAGAAGATGAACATAATGAAAATCATGGTTAATAAATCTAGAGTAGATACAGATTAAAAAATAGAGGAGCTTAGGAAAGTGATGGAAACCATGAATGCCCAACAGAGGAGAGAACTGGATTCTATAAAATGGATTCAAACAGATATCCAGGAGATTAAAAATTCTATTGAAAGTATAGGCAACAAAAAAACCAATGTGAAGATAGACTGTCAGATCTGGAAGACAGGTTTGTTTAATGATCATCAAATGAAACACCTTAAAAATAGCAAATGACCACAAAAAATTGATCTAGCAGCTTCTAGATAATGCAAGAAAGAATAACATAAGATTAATCAAAATCAATGAAAAATCAGAAGATAGCACAAAGGACATACAGAACCTGTTCACAGAAGTAATTTCAGGAAACTTCCCACTCACAGAAAAAGAATTTGACATACAAATAAGTGAGGCATATAAAAGTCACATTAGCCATGACAAAAAACTAATAGTCAAGTGTAATAGTCAAGATTCCAGAAATTTAACACAAGAACAGAATATTAAAAGCTATTAGAGAAAAAGAAATCACCTATAAAAGGAAACCCATCAGAATCATAGCAGACTTCTCAACACAAACCCTTAAGTCAAGGAGAGATTGAAGTATTTCAAGCCCTAAAAGACAACAACCTCTAACACACATGTATCTACTCCACAAAGTTATCCTTCAAAATTGATGGAGGAATGATACTTCTATGATAAAGATCACCTAAAGAAATTCATGACCACCAAACCAACACTCCAGAAAGTTCTGAATGATATTCTAGAAAAAGACAATGAAGAAAAAATTCCATGAATCCCAATAGACTGAATCCACCAGGCAAGGCAAACATTAAATAGAAGAGAAAGAAAGGGAACCAACAACAGGAAAATGTCAATACATATCAGTTATAGCAATCAATATGAACAGGCTTAACTCACCAATCAATAGAAACAGATTGGTAGAGTGGCATAATATGCTTCATACAAGAAACACATATAACTCATAAAGAAATGGATAGACTAAAAGTCAAAGAATGGAAGAAAATACTCCATGTCACAAGAACCCAGAAAAAAACAGGGTTAGCTATTTTAAGTGCTGACGAGGTGAATTTCAAGTAAAGACTAATCAGAAGAGACAGGGAGGTCACTACCTACTTGTTAAGGAAACAATCCAAGGTGAAGAGATAAAAATCTTAAATATATATGCACCAAATACCAACACACCCAATTATATAAAACAAATACTAATGGATATGAAAAATCAGGTAAGTACTAATTGTAAAAGTGGGCCCCACTGTCACAAATAGATCAACTAGACAAAAAAAATCAGAGAAATATCTACGCTGAACAAAACCTTTGAAAAAATGGACGTAGTAGATATCTGTAGAGTGTTCCACTCCACAACATCAGAATACACATTCTTCACAGCACATGGGACTTGCTTCAAATTAGACCACATACTAGCTCATGGATCATGCTGAAGTAAATGCAAAGGATTTAAAATTCTCCCATGCGTATTATCCAATCATAGTGGAAAGAAATTGGAAATCAATGACGAAACCCCCAAAACTATGTAAACACATGGAAATTAAACAACACTGTCCTGTACAACAAATAGGTCACAGGTGAAAATAAAGAAGAAATCAGTTTCTACAATTAAATGATAATGTCAATATAACATACTGGAATTTATGGGATGAAATGAAAGCAGGAAAAAAGTTATAGCAGTGAATTCCCACATCAGAAAAACAGAAGTCTCAAATAAATAACCTAATATTGAACCTCAAGCTTCTAGAAAAAGATCAAGTTAAATCCCAAGCATGTAAGAGGGCAGATATTATAAAAGTAAGAGCAGAAATTAAAGCAATTGAAAATAGTACAAAGAATCAATGAATCAAAGAGTTGATTCCTTGAGAGAGATAGTCAACCTTATCAAAAAAAAGGAAGGAAAGGTCTCAAATCCACGCAATTAGGAATGAGAAGGGTAAAATCAAAGCAGATCCTGCAGAAATCCAGAAGATCATCAACACCTACTTCGAGAACACCTATACACTAATAAGATGGAAAACTCAGAAGAAATGGACAAATTCCTAGAAGAAATGGACTGCTATTCCTAGATACATATGAATTAGCAAAGCTGAATCAAGAAGATACAGCATTTTTAAATAACCCAATATTCATAATGAAATTGAAGAAGTAATTAAAATCTACTAAGAAAGAAAAACCCAGGCTGGTGATTTAGCTTAGTGGTTCAACCTTCTGCCCCAAAAGCTCAAGGACCAGAGTTCGATCACCAGTACCAAAAAAAAAAAAAGTTTAGGGCCAGGGATTTATCTCAGTGGTTTCGCCTCCTGCTGCACAAGCACAAGGACCCAAGTTTGATCCCCTGTACCCCTGTACCAAAAAAAAAAAGGAAAAAGAAAAAGAAAAACCTATGTCTTGATGGTATCACTGTTGAATTCTACCAGAAATTTAGAGCAACTACTCCTTAAAATCTTTAATGAAATGGAAAAGCAAACACTATTTCCAAGCTCAGTCCTGGAAACAAGTGTTACCCTGATAGGAAAACCAGAGAAGGATCCAGTCAAAAAACAGAACTACAGGCCAATCTCCTTAATGAATATGAATGCAAAGCTCCTCAATAAGATACTGGCAAACAAAATGCAGCAAATCATTAAGATTATGCAGGGTGACCAAGTAGGATTCATCCCAAGGATGCAGGAATAGTTGAACATATGCAAATCAATAAATGGAATATACCACCATTAACAGAACCAAGGACAAAAACCACATGACAATCACAATAGATGCAGAAAACACATTTGAGAAAGTCCAACACCTATTCATGATAAAAAACACTTAGGAAATTGGAAAGGAAGGCATTTATATCAATCTGATAAAAG
>NW_004624821.1:7747728-7767546 GCF_000247695.1 Heterocephalus glaber | reverse complement strand
ATGCTTTTTTTATGCAATTGAGTACTATTCTGCCATAAGGAAAGTTAAACTTGAGATGCTTCTAGATAAATGGATATACCTTGAGACCATACTCTTAAGTGAAATAAATCAGATGCACATGTTTAGACATTGTACTGTTTCTTGGTGTGAGAAATCAAATTGACAAATCAGGTCAAATATAAATATTGTTAAATAGGAAAAAATGTTCAAATGAGAGGGGATCAATGGAAGAGAGAGTGGGAAAAGAAGGAAAGGAAAAGAAAGAAAAAGATAATAGAAGGAAAAAAGGAAACAAAGCTTTTGTAAATAAGGAGGAGAAGAGGAATTGAAGGGAGGGGAGGGATTTGGGGAAAGAAGAAGCAAGATATATCACGTACAGGTACAAATTCCCTAGGATGAATGTGATCATTATGTGTATCTAAATTACACCAATAAAATTAATTTGAAAAATCCAGAAAATAAAAGAATTACAAAATTTTGTGGCTCTCTAAGAGTAAATCTATAGCATTGCATTATCATAGAAAATTCCTTTATATGGAAAAGACCCCTCAGCACTGTGCCCACCACATGCACAGTGTCACTGCACACATGTTGATGTAAAAGTGAAAATGACACCAGTGCCTGATATCACAGAAAGTTGCCCTAGTTGTGCTGTTTCTAAATAGCACACTGAATCAGGCAGGATGGTGTGTGGCTGCAGTCCAGCACTCTGGGAGGCTGAGGAAAGAAGATCACATTGTGGAGTCCAGCACCATTAAGTTGGTGAGTTAGTGAGACCTTAGTAGGTATCTGGGAGAAGAAATGGCTGAGGATATAGTTCACTGTGGAGATGCAAAGTACAAGCCCCAGTATTACAAAAGTAAAAAACTAAAAGGTGACACACAGATAAAAGGATCCATAAATACTTAGATAAAAATAATAAAATAAGCAAGTAACCACTGATTTACTTAGTATGAAGAAAAAGATAAGCCATTGAGTCTTCTTATTAGAGGGAAGACACAGGTTGTGGAACCCCAAGATGTGACCTCACTTCCTCGGCATTATGTCCAAACAGAACGTGGAACCCTTGCTAATGGGCATCACAATCTAGTAACTGCCATCTCCTGAGCTCACCTGTCTGGAGACATTCAACAACGAACAACATGAGCTGCTTCTCCACTTCGAGAGGCCGCAGCCTCAGGACCCCAGGCAGAGAAAGTGTCTGTGAAAGACTAAGAAGATGGCTGACTCCATCCAGACACTGCAGACCACACTGCAGCAGCCACATGACTGTCACAGACACCCCAGGGAAGGTCTCCCTGGGAGTGACCACAGTGACCTACCAAAATCAAGGTACCCCAGGGAAGGGCCCCTAAGCCCAAATACCAATGGTACAGAAACTGGGAAGAGTCCAGGGCAAGTATTACCAGGCCCAGAAACACCCAGTACCTCTGGTCAGGTCTCCCCAGATCCAGGCACAAAAATCCTAGAGAGTCAAAGTCCAGGGAGGGAGACTGAAGTCACAGCCACTGGCCCCTGAGAGATACTGAGAAGCCTGGTGTACATCCACCCAGGCCTGGCTGCCACTACTGGACACATCTTCACAGAGAGCCTTGCAGAATTCCAGTCAGTGTGGTCCCTGAAGGCAGTCAGGCCGCTCTTGTTCTCCAAGCCCTGGCCTGCCTGTTTCCCTGGGCGGCCAAGCTGTCTATGATCCCTTCTTCCCGGGCACCACCACCACCCACACCTCTACCTGATCGGCCCTGATTTTGGGAAGAGACATCATGACAAGATCTTTTGAGAATTCCAGCTCCTTTGAGGGCCTGTGTGATAAAGAGTGAGATGTGTGATGTTTGATAATAAACAGCTTTTCACCACACACTGGGTAGAGCAGGAAGGGGACATGTATTACTGCGTCACCTCAGTTGGAGTTAGATGAAGCCATTAGGCTTTCTGAGCTAAAGAACGATTCTGGGCTCTTAATTCAGGCATCATCTTGTACACCAGAACATCCTAAAGTGCCTTGTCCAGGAGAAGAGAAATCCATCTACCACAGAGCTGCAGGCTGCTGGAGAAAGCTGTATTCTGCAAATGGCCATGCTTTTCAGGCCAAACCCTTCAGCAGGCAGGCTCACTGTGCTGTCTGCACAGACCATGTAGGGGAACTTGGCTGCCAGGTATATAAGTGCACCAACTAGAAACTCTCGGTTCACAAGAAGTGCCACAAACTTGTCACAATTGAATGTGGGCAGCATTCTTTACCATCGGAGACCATGGTGCCAGTCGATCCATCATCCATGGCTTCAGACCATGCGCACACAGTAATGCCACGTAACCTTTCAACTCATGAGGCTTTAGAACAAGTTGATGAAGAGAGTGAGGCAGGGAACAACAGGGAAAGTGGCAAAACTTCATCTGGTTTAGGTCTTGAGGGCTTTGATTTGCTCCGTGTGATTGGCAGAGGAAGTTATGGGAAAGTACTGTTAGTCCAACTGAAAAAATCAGATTGTGTGTATGCAATGAAAGCAGTGAAAAAAGAGCATGTCAACATTATCGGGTACAGACAGAGAAGTGCGTTTCATGGCAGGCATCCAACTGTCATTTTCTAGTTGGACTGCATTCTTGCTTACAGACAGAAAGCAGAGTGTTCTTTGTTCTAGACTACATAAATGGTGGGGATCTGATGTTTCATATGCCGCAACAAAGAATGCTTCCTGAAGAACACACCAGGTTTTACTCTGCAGAAATCAGTTTAGCATTCAACTATCTTCATCAGCGAGGGATACTGTTTAGAAATTTGAAATTGGACAATTTATTACTCAACTCAGAAGGGCACATTAAACTCACCGATTACTGTGTGTGTAAGGAAGGCTTACAGCCAGGAGGTATGACCAGCACTTTCTGTGGCATTCCTAATTACCTGGCTCCAGAAATTGTAAGAGGGGAAGATTATGGTTTTGCTGTGGACTGGTGGGCTCTTGGAGTACTGATGTATGAGATGATGATCGGAGAGTCTCCATTCCATCTTGATGAGAGCTCTGATAACTCTGACCAAAACTCAAACAATAATCTCTTGCAAGTAATTTTGGAAAGAGACATTCTCATACCTCTTTTCCTGTCTGTAAAAGCTGCAAGTGTCCTGGAGAGTTTTCTCAAAAGGGACCCAAAAGAATGACTGGGTTATCATCCTTACAGGGGCTTTGCTGATGTTCAAGAGCATCCATTCTTTCAAAATGTTGACTGGGATATGATGGAGCGAAAGCAGGTGATACCTCCTTTTAAACCAAATATCTCTGATGGATTCGGTTTGGACAACTTTGATCCTCAATTTACTAATGAACCTTTCCAGCTTACAATGATAATGACATCGTGAGGAAAGTTGAAGGATATGAATTTGCAGGTTTTGAGTATATCCATTGACTTATAATGTATGAAGAAGAATGGGTCTGATCCTGATTTTTCAACTATGCATTCTGCTTTTGCCATTTAATGCATGGAAAAACTTATTACCATCCTGGATAGAATTAACCATTTCATAATGTCTGGAAACTTATTTTCATTTCATTTATATAGTAATATTTAGATATAATACTGGCTTATAATCTATAATACAGAATATTGAATTTTTTGTTGAGTTGCTTTTCATCATTTGACTTAAATAACGATGAGGTAATTGTTTGTTAACTTGTGAACACATTCCATTTGTTGAGTGGAGACAGAATGCCTAATATTTTTTCTTCTTATTTATTATACCGTAAAATAATCTGTCTTTTAAATACAATGTCTTACCTATGCTAGATTCTCGTCAAACCGTATTACCTGTTCTTTTAGGGCCTAGTTTATGTAGTCTTTAGGGAAATACAAAAAATACCAATTTTGAATAAATCTGCAGAAAACACTTATATTATAGCTCTATCTTCTTAGTTAAGTTTTTTATTTAATAGAATAACATGAAATACATAGTTGAATTCATGTCAAGAGCAGAGTTCTTCACACTATCTTTATTAAAATTGGTAGCAATTTATTATTAAGGAGTTTCCAGATATAGCATCCCGCTGTTTTAGTACTATTTTTATGCAAAGTAACCATCATCATCTAAATAAGTTACAATGGTACAATCTTAGTCAAATTTAGTTTTAGATAAGATATGTAGTTTTAAATATAGAATTATTTAAAATTTGTTAGCATTTAATAAATTATCTGTTCATTTATTTAGATGCCGCATTTTATTTGAAATGTAACTTTTCCAAAGCATTTATTGTCTTTTCTCCAAATAACTAAGTATGAACATAATGACAATATCAAAGGAAAATATTTTTAGACATTCATGTGTTCCCTTGTAATGCATGTATGTTTCTCTTAATGCCTGGAACTTGATTTAAAACAAAAAGCAGTCTTCGCAACATAACAATATAGAGAATTCTAACATGTCAGAAATATGTTTATGATCTTGCTTTTAAGTGTTGCTCTTTGCCTTAGGGTATTCGGAATGTAGAATAATCATGCATGGTGTTTGTTTCACATGTTTATTACTGATTTCACATTGGAATTCTTTTGGGCCTTTGGACCTCATTTTGAGAAACACTTTCTTCAAGTTCTTCTTTTGTTCTCTGATTAAAGAGTGTATTTAAAGTGTATTCATAGTATACTATTTTAAGATGGTATAAGCAGCAATTTACAATGTTATAAACATTTTTGAACAAATTTTAAATGAATAACTTCATTAGATATCTTCCCTGTTCCCCCAACAAAATCTTAGCGGTTTTCTATCAATAATATACAAATGATAAGCACTCTTCTTTTATGAAGTTCTAACTTCTAGTCTGGATGGTATTTTGTTTTTAAAACTCTGTAGTAATAAGATTGACTGTGTATATTTTGTCCAGAATTGCATTACAAATATGTTTCTAACTATGTTCTATTCTTCGCAGTCTTTAAGTGTCATGGCAATTCTTTTCACATTATATAGAAGTTCTTTCGAAATACTCACCAAGAAAATGGGGCAGTTTCAGTCAGAATGGTGGGCATTTTGGCGTTCTGAAAATAATTTATTTTGCATAGCCCTGTGGTCAGATCATTTTATGCATATGCAGCCTGGGTTAAATTTCAACTACTCTGTTCAGTGCTGATACATTTCCTTCATAAATATGTTTTGTTTTGAATTTGTCATGTAGAATGCTGCCTCGTTCATAATGTAATCTGTATTTCTGCACCTTCTTTTTCATGTTAAAAAAATCCTTAAATGAAACATTTAATACTCATCACAAATTGAAATACTGGGTGTTGCTTGATGATCACATCTCCTTGCGTCAAGTAATCAGTATCCATATATTTCATTTATTGTTCCCAAGATTTTCTTTATTGTTTTCAAAATACCTACATATATACCCTTAAAGGGACCATGTGGTTGATTGAAATGAACACAAATCTAACTATTGTGCTGGGGATTTATCTCAGTGGCACCACACCTGTCTTCAAGTGCAAGGTCCTGAGTTCAATCCCCGGTACCAAAAAAAAGAAAACCAAAAAAACAGCAAAATCCCAACAATCTATTAAAACAAAACACTAAATCTCCTGGAAGACAGAATAGGTAAAACTCTTGAAGACATAGGTGTAGGCAAAGACTTTATGAACAAAACCCTCATCATGGAGCAAATATTACAAAGAATCAAAAACTGGGATCACATCATACTAAAAAGCTTTTGCACAGGAAAAGAAACTACCAACAGAGTAAAGACACAGCCCACAGAATGGGAAAACAATTTTACAATCTATTCCTCAGACAAAGGACTCATATCTGGAATCTATAAAGATCTCAAAAAAGTCAGACCCTCAAATTTAAAGACCCAATCCAAAAATAGATCCTTTGAAATGAATAAACATTTCTCAGATGAAGAAGTACAAGCAGCAAATAAATGTACGAAAAAAATCTTCAACATCATTGGTCATTCAAGAGATGCAAATTAAAACAACACTGAGATTCCATCTCACTCTAGAAAGAATGACTTTTATCAAGAACTCAACCAATAACAAATGCTGGTGGAGCTGTGGGGAAAAAGGAACCCTGCTCCACTGTTGGTGGGAGTGTAGACTGGTGCAACCCCTGTGGAAATCAGAGTGGAGATTCCTCATAAAACTAAAGCTAGAGGTTACTTAACCCAGGCATTCCCCTTCTTGGTATCTTCCTGAAAGAGTTAAAAGTATCACGTTGCAGATGCTTATAGCAGCTAAATATGTAGTAGCTAAACCTTGGAAACAGCCCATCAAAAAATGAAGATATTAAGCAAATGTATTTATATACAATATAGTGTTACACTGCCATAAAGAAAGATAAATATTTGTCGTTTGTAGGAAAGTGAATGCATCTTGAAAACAGGATTTTAAGTAAAATACGTTGGACAAACATGTTTAAATAAATATTGCATTGTTTACCCTGTGTGAGAAACCTAGAGGGTAAATAAGGACCAAACTGTATAACAGATACTCGGAAGTAGGAAAAAATGTTAAATGGGAAGGGGAATAAGCAAAGGTGAAGGGGGAAAAGAAGGCAGGTAATAGGAATAAAAAAATAAATAATGGAAAGAAAACAATAGAAACAAATTTTGTGAATGGAGAGGAGAAAATTGAAGGGAAGGGAGAGTAATGGGAAAAAAAGAAATAAGATATATTATGTACAGGTAAGTTCCTTATGAATGTGATCATCATGTATGTCAAAAGTATACCAATAAAATTGATTAAAAATAAAAGAATGGAAACTACAAAGCGACAGAAACAAAGAATACATTTGGGGATTAGCTGAGAAATGTGTCCAATGTGCACGCAAAAAGATGTTGTATAATATTGGTTCCTGGCTTCAGAATTTCCAACACCAAAAAAAAGCTAAGGAAATTTATGTAAATTCAACTTGTGTATTAAAAAATGTAACACATTTTTGGACCATTTCTTCCTATTTCAAATTATCAATTATTTGTTTAGGGGAAGTGGGAGGGGAAGGGGAAAGGAAAGAAGGGAAAGGAAAACTTATGAGAAAAGAAAAAAATGGAAACAAAGTCTGTGTAAATAGGGAAGGGTGGAGGGAGTGAAGGACACTCAGGTAATGGGTAAAAAATAAGAACCAAGGTACATCATGCACAGGTACAGTCACCCAATGATAAATGTAAATGTATTGTATACCTAAAATGTACCAATAAAAGAATTTGAGCAAAAAAAAGTAACACTTAATTACAATCAGCATTGAGTATATTTTATTAATCGATCTATCTTTAAGATTTATTGTGCAGAGTGGTGATAATGTTAACAGGGAAGTAAATACATTTCAAAATTGCTCAGAGAGTAATTTTCAAATTTCAAATGTTGTCATCATAAAGAATATTTACTGTCAATGGAAAAGTAGCAGAAATTGTATAATTAGTGCCAAGAATGCAGTCTCATATAATGAGTTTATAGTTTCTATATGCTTTCTTACCCTATAACAGCAAAACGGTTAAATTTTATTATACCCTGAGAAGTATTTATATATGATTATCATTCAGTCTATATGATAATACAATTTAAAATGAGAAATGGGAGCTGCCTTTGAACTTAAACATAAGTGTATCCAGCAGGGAAAAGATGGCATAAAGCTTTTCAAGAAATATTCAAAGAAAAATTAAGAAAAAATGATGTTAGAATTTAGCAGGGAAGCAAGACAACTTCCCTATCAAAACGAGGGTCAAAAATTCTGTATGAAAGCACTGTTGGATAGCTTCATTTGGAGAAATCTCACAGGTACTGTGCCAACATAGCAGCTGCCTGAACAAATCTATTTAGGCGACTGAGAGCAATGCTGGGTATTTTCACAAGGTGAAGAGAGAAAGAGTAAATACTAAAATATCTTGTTTGAGCTGGGAGCCAGAGAAGAGCCTTTTCCTAGGGAAGAGCACAGTATAAAATTAGGCTGGCAATATGAACTTGTTGTTCTCTACATCTTTGCACCTCAAAGCGGGACTCATGGATCAGCAGCTTGCTGAATGTTCAGACTGTCAGTTCACACTGCACATCTGAGCCAGTCTGCATTTTCACGAGGTATCCAGATGATCTTTGTCCACGCTGAAGCCAGAGGAATGCCGCTGCACACTACCGAAGAGCATAGGAAAAAGTGTAGGCTGAATTTCAGTACAGAACTGAAGGCTGATTAACAGATCCTAAGAAAACAGTACTCATGAGACCGAGCTTAGATTTCTCAATTAAGGTTCATTAGGGTTTAGGATTAGCACTGAGATTTAGACAAGCAGTAGGATTTAAGAAAGTGGAGAAATGATTCTACAGTGTGTTGTTTGAAACTCATATTAATTGTCCTTCCTCTACAAAGAAAGAAAATGTTCAAGTATATTTTTTCTTTGGAGACGTTGAAGAAGCTACAAATCCTTTCTCCCACTTTGTCACTTAATTCAGTTTCACCTTTCAATATATTCCTCTTCTTGAAATGTATTTTAAATTACCAGCACACTCTCCCTCATCACTCAAACTCTGCCAGGCTTTCAGTGATCTATAGAAAGTTATATTGAAGTCATCAGATGGGACCTAAATTTCTGTGGCTGTATCCTAGCCCTGACATTGGATTCCTCGTACAATACTGTATATTCTAGCCCTCAAAACCCCTACTGCTGTAATTTCTAAGATGTGTCTGTTTTAGCACCTCACTTCTGTTGTGCTTTGCTTTTATCCTGTCAAACATATCCTCTCTGGTTAACTCTCAGGAGACTTCTTATCACCATGGTCCTCTGCTCTCAGGGATGCCTCTGTTCTTCTCTTCATAGATTCATTCTGCCATTCTTTCCCTCATGCATTTCACATCTCTCATCTATTATATTAGACAATGGCTTAGTGCTGGAGATACAAGAATAAATAAGCTTTGGGATTATTCCTTGGGGAACTGCAAATGATCTCATACACACAGAATTCTTGTATTCTAGAAGCACATAATCTGTCTCTTTGCTTGTTTACTTACTGATAACAAGAAGATGTGCAATATGCATGAGCCTTTTTAAAGTCCTAACAGATCATGGTGTACCTAAGTGAACTTTTTTGATAATAGCTAATATTTATTTAGTTCTTAGTATTTACTGAACATGGTTCTGGGTGAATTACCAGTGTTAATTCGTTTAATCTTCACAGCAACCTGATTCCCTTCTACCTGCTGCCACTTTGCAAAGAAAATGAGAAAATAGGGTTGTGTACTTGGCAAAAGGCTGTATCACTAGCAAGTAGTAGTTAGTGTTCGGATGCAAACTGAGGTGGGCTGTCTCCAGAGTCTTCACTGCATAATATTTGCTCTGAAGCACATAGATGAAGGTAGATTTACTTCTTTTATATTCTAATACTACTTCCCGCTCTCTTCTATACCAGAAATCTGTGAATTACAGTCATGCCAAATTTATTTTGTAAGTAAGATTGCCTTAGAATTCAGCCATCCCATTTGCTTACAAATCACCCATGACCGCTTTAGTGCTGGCCATGGTACAGGGTGAGGTGGTGCAGCAGTAACCTTCTGGTGTGCAAAGCCTAAAATCGCTGCTCTTCACAGGTAAAGTATGCCACCCTCTGCTTAAAAGTTTTACACAGCAAAACTAGTTCATTACTTAGACATAACATCAAAAATCTGTTTATATATGTTTGTATATACCACATATAACATTTGTAATGAAACAATGGAAGAAAATAAACTCTATGTATTGCAATTATATAATTTTAAATAGTCTCAGTAAGAATTAGCTGTTAATTCTTTCTCTCAGGGAACACAGCTGGATTGTATTATCGTGATATGTCCCTGATACTGGACAGGTGGATCTCCATCCACACAGTAGCAGTTCTTTTTATTGGTGCTTTTATTGTTGCATGTTGCAGAGCTACATAATACATTTCTCTTGGCACTTAGCGTAATCTACAGTTGGAAAATATATTCACGTAATTATGTGTCCTTTGTAGTACATACTAAAGTGTAACTGGAAAAGGGGAGAAAGAATATATGCTTTCTTTCCATTATCAGACTACCGCAACATAAACTAAACAGGAAATAGTAACAAATTAGGTTTTAATTTTTTTAACTTTAAATGAGAACATGTTCCATATTTATGCTGTTCCACTAGTGCTTTTATTGCCTTTCATTTCAAATAAAACAAAAAGTGTTAATTAAGTGTATATTTTTAATACTTTAATTACTTGGTGCTTGGTTTGTTTTTAATAATTTAATAGATGAAATGAAAACAAAATAGGGCATTTGATTATATATGCATCATTCTAACTTGGGAATGCATTTAAGAAATCAGTCATTTGTAACAACCTTTTTACATGACAAATAAAGGAAAGTGTGATTAATAAAATAATGAAATTTTAATGAAATTAAAGGAAATTTTATTCTATTATTATTTATGTGAGGTTATGAACAATACTGAGAAATATTGATTTAACTACTGATCTAATTGTACTGGCACTATAATTTATGAAAGTGGAATACTCAAAACTTTTCAAAATAAGAAAAAATAGAATTTCTTGGTGCATATGCAAATTATTATTTGCCTTCTAGTTCTTGAAAGAAAAGTGAGTGTATAAATGTGCAGTTTCTAAAATGATGTTTATTGTTTAAATGTAATGGAAAAACTGTTTAGAAATTATAGATGGATCTTTTAGATTATGACAAAGAATCTGTAGATTTAAATAAGCATAAATTTTACTTGGAGTGGAGTAGATTCTGAGTGCTATAAATTTTTTGAAGTTTAACTACTTAATTAATCTAGATAAACAGTAACTACTTCTCAAATACTTTTTCCAACAGACATTTGCTGCAAGTTCAATTTTTTTTCAGATCCTTCCCTGAAGAAAGCCATGACTTAGATAATTATGAAGACAATTAAGTAAACTGACCTCTTTATATTTTACAAATTAAATTTCAGAAGGGAGTTGCTTACTCTATTTGTGTTTTGCTTTAAATAATGCATGAAACCTCTGGATATTTGGAAAATTATTTCAAAGTATCAGGTATTGTATTTATTGTCATTACATATCCTTGGAAGTTCATTTTGTTTTGTTTTCCTTGGTTTTATAAATGGAATTTAAATCATGGATGACACTGCCTTTCCAAGAAAAGAGAAAATGACTCTACTTCAATATCTGTGCATCATCATATATTCAAGGACGTTACTCCCTGATAATAGTTGAGCAGCCTTATCAAATAATGCAGTTAAATGCAGTGGCCAAGAAGAATACTGCCTTGGGACATTAAATATAAGTATACAGCAAGTTGGAGAAATATCTTTGCAACCAGTACAGAAAATTTCCATTGTACACTGTCTACCTGTTTTAACTATTATACTTAGCCCTTGAATATCCAGCTTTCCTAAGACTGACACTCTTAAACCCACCTGTATCCTTCCTAGTTGTGCTTTCTTGGTGTTTCTGTTACTTTCTGAGGTATTGTTATTCTTTATTTAGGAACATCATAGTAGCAAGTTTGAGCTAATGCAAAATAGCAGTAAGCCAGCCAATAGACTATATGTGTATGAACAACTGATCCACACACTTCTACCTGGCGATTTATTTTAAGCTCTTATTCTGATGGAAAGCATTTAATTTTGCTTTTTCATTCTGATCAAGAGAGGTTCATTAAGAAGCAGTTTGAGCCAGAGTGAGAATGAGTATTTTACTTTATTGTACTTTTTTACTTTAATTTTATTTTACTATTTACTTTTATTTTTTTTATTTTTATTTTACTATTTACTTTTATTTTACTTTGTTCCTTGCAATGGGCAAACTGGGAAAGAGAGAGTGATGAGCAGTTCAGTCACTTCAGCTCCTCTTTCAAACAAGAGAGGCAGTGAAATTTATCAAGGCCCATGTGGACAGATTATTTTTTTCAACTTGCAGAACTGTGATATGAAACAAGCTTAGGGAAATCAGATGTTGAAAGAAATGCCAGAGCTATAGGGCTATTCAAGGGAATCTAGGTCAGAATATTCATTTTATAGATGGAAAGTGGAGGAAACATGGGCGATAGAGTTTGCTGGTCCCAAAACAAAGGAGGCAACATGTTCAACAGAAAGGAACTTTGGAGTCATGGAGTTGGTGTCAGACCACAACTCTACTTATTAGTTATCTGATGTCAAGGTAAGTGGCTTAACATGTGACTCTATTTTCCACCTGCAAGAATGGTATTACCATATACAGGGCTAAAATCAGATGGCAAATGTTAAAACACTTCGCAGCATCCTTAAGCATAGTAGATGTTGGATATGAGATAATTTATTTTCTGTAAGAGCCTCCAGAGTTTTGATATTAAAGCCAGTCTTTTCTGATTGCTCCTTTCTTTCATGTCTGTAATTCATATAATTCAGATCACTCAATGGATTTCGACTGCTGACTCACAGGTCTTGTGTCATAATCCTTCCATGACAAAAACTGATTTGATAGAATGGGCCAGGTTGACAGTGGCAAGGCCAGTTGAATTCAGTTTGCTTTTCTTTCTAAGTAATCAACTTTGATCCTGTGGTATGTGACAACCTTAAAAGTGAGTTTAAATGGTGAGTTTTAATGTTTCTGCTCTATAAATGCGTATTATTTAGATACAGAGAGTGTATTTAACCTCATTTGCCAATAATGTCTTACAAAAAGAATTTGTAATTTCATTATGATAGCTTAAGTGTCTTTATTCATTTTAAAATGATTACAGAACTGAAGGCTGCCTTTTAAAAAGTGCTTAAATGTTCTTAGCTTAAACATCACCTTCTTAGAGAGGTCTTTTCTAATCATATTATCTGTGTAGATTGTAACTTGTTGTCATTGGCTGTATTTTTTGTTTCTCTTTCCATGGCACCTACCACAATTTGCAGATACGTTTTTTTAATGCTGACCTCCTTCACTAGTTTGTAAACTCCTTGAGAATTGAGACCAGTTTTATTTTGTTTATTATTCTATCCCACAAATCTAGCTCTTTCTATTCATGGCACATAGAAAGTGTTTAATAAAATATATTTTGAATGGCAAAAGATCCTTTACCTGAGGATTTTGGAGTAGAAGGAAGAGGAGTTTGGAGTTTCAGGAAATCTCAAGGCTACTGCAGGATCAGGATTTGAAGAATGCTTTGCTTGAAGGAACTCAGCATAATTATTTGGATCCCTTTCTTGTACACTGGGATGGAGAGTGGAATTTCAGTGACCTGAGCACTCATTTTTGATAATGAAGCTTTTTTACTGCAGCACAATTCATTACTGAGTGTACCTTTAAAGATTCATTATGTTATTCAACAAGAATTCATCCCCTGATTTGTATACCAACCACTACACAGATAGGACTCTTAGTCCCTACACTTTAGCATGCAATAGGGACCCATGTTAATCAGTAAATATACACATTGATATATGGTTATGTATTGTGTATGTATAATGAAGAAAGCAAGTGGGAAACCCCAAGTTAAGATGTGAGAAGAGTCTTACCAAAGCTTTTTCTAAGGGAGAGACATTATGTTCTTCAGTTCTATCATGTTGTCTACATGATAGACATGTATAGACATGTCTACATGGCCATTCTGCATTGAAAGATGCATTGCTGGATTCAGTTCCTTTCTCCTTGCCATATAAGCCCAGACCTGTCACTGGCTTATTGTTTTGGGTTCTACTAAACATTCATCCCTTCCTTTGGGATTGGTGTTCTGCCCCAAAACCCATCTCTCTTAACCAAAGTCCTGCTACCTTCTTTTGTCTTGCTAGTCTTATTTAAGAAGAAGCAATGTCTTTTTGTATAGTAAAGGTCAGATGATTTCCTGTTCTGCATTAACTGATGAAAGATTTTGACCTATTACCAGCCTTACTGTCCCACATACTTCCTGAATTTCTGCCAGCACACAGCCCACATTCTTTTACATGCCTTGGATTTTGGATCATAATCAGATTCTTTCAGTCTTACTAGCTTTTTAGTCTGTCTTCTCTTCTTCTTGGCTTACCCACTGTATCCCCTGCCCCTGTGGACTTCATATGTATGTAGTTGCCTTGCTCAAAGCTGTGCAGTTATGATAGCAGGGAAATAAATGAGGAAAAAAGCAAATAATTTCTCATTAGGAATATTACTCCTAATTTTTAACATTTTTTTCAGTATTGGTAATTGAACCTCAGACTCTTACACTGAGCTAAATCCCCTGCCCTTTTATTTATTTATTTATTTTTATTTTGAGACAAGGTCTCACTTACTCACTAAGTTGCCCAGGCTGGGCTAGAACTTGCAATCCCATTGACTTGACCTCTGAGAGTGCTGGGATTACAAGCATACATCACCACACCCGTACATAATTAAAATTATATGTCAGATAATTCTTTGCAGTGAGGGAGTGTCTGGTACATTGAAGAATGTTTGACAGGACCTCTGGCAATACCCAGCAGATACCAGTAACATCCCTCTCCAGTTGTAACTGTAAAAAACTCTTTAGACATTGCCAGATGTCCCCTGGGTTCAAAGTTGTCACTGATTGAATACATCTGTTTTTGAGTTACCAAGGCACTTTCCACTTGCTCATTTATTCCTCCCTTCATGCATTCAACAAATGTTTATTAAGCACCTACTTGGTGTTAGAATCTGTTGGATGCTTTAAAACTATAGTTATCATAAATATAGACAAAAATCTATGTCCTTAGACAGCTTATATTTCTCTTTCAATATTTATTTTTAAAAATTTTTATTGGTAGATTTTAGGTATACAACATAATGATATTCATCACTGGAAATTTGTACCTTTATATAATATATCTTGATTCTTATTTTTTCCCATATCCTGCCCTTCTTTCAACCCCTCCATGCTTCCCTATTTATAAAACTTACATTTTTGTGGAAGGAAAGTATAATAAATTTATGGAAAAGTACTATACAGTAAGGTTACTTCATGAAAGTGCAATAAATAAAGAGAAAGAAATCAAGGAGGCAAAGAACTATTCTAGATAAAATAACCAAAGAACATTTCTCCAAGGAGATAACTTTGTAGTAAAGGTATAAAAGAATGAAAGTTGAGTGTTTTGTAAATTTATTGGACAAAACCACTGCAGATGGGAGAAAGCAGAGAGCGGGATGTCTCTGAGTGGGAACATGCTTGTCAGTGAGAAACAGCAAGATGACCAGCATGGCTGGAGTGCATTGAAGAAGGACTGAGTGTAATGACAGATCCCACTCATGATGAGAAGTCGTTTCAGCGCTTTGAACTGGTTGGTAAAGGAATTCTGACTGCTCTGCACAGGACTGCCAAGAATGGAACTGGAGAGAGTCCTTTAGAGGTGACAAAGAAGTAAGAGATGACAACGGTAACTGCAGCTGCGGTTGCTGGAGGGTGAGATGTCATTAGGCTAAGAGATCTCAGTTGAAAGTGGGCTTGGATTAACCTGTGAGTGTGTAAGTAAAGGAAAGGCTGGTAGGTGAGTCAGAGGCTCAAGTATCTGGGTGCATGCTGATGCCATTTTCTCAGCTAGAGAAGACGCAGGGGGAGGAGCTAGTCTGGAAGCGGTGGATTAAGAGCTCAGTTCTGAACATTGGCAGGCATATTGGGAATAAGTAGTTATACCTGAATTATCAATTATTGTCCTCCGAACACCACAAAAACAGATGCTGTTGGTACAATCATTTTTTGAAATGAAAAAACTAAAGTCCAGAAATCTTGAGTGAACCATGATTTTAACTAAAAAACGTAAGCTCTAAAGCAAGACTCTGAATGAAATTATCCCCTTAGTTATAGTTGCCAAATATTTTTTGGTATTTTTAGGTTAAAACCTGGCAATATAAAACACGTGCTAGTATCTTTTGCACTAAAGTACAAAAACTGAAAATGTATGTCTTTAAGGAACTTGTTTCTGTTTTTCCTTTTCATCTCTATTATTGTTAAAATCAAGGATGAAATTGGGGAAAACACCAAGACAGTTGGACTAACCACAGCTTCCTAAACTTTCCCCAAAAGCCCTTTCTGAGTCTTGTTCCTCTTCTCTTTCTCATTCATGGTGAATTAACTCCATGTGTCAATTGGAAAATATTTCTAAATATTCCTTTCTTGTTATTGCCTTTGAACCCCACAGCCTCTGGCATTGAGATGGTTATTCACAGAATAGCTGAGGTCTCCTTCCTCAAAGCACTTCATCATATTGTTACTAAAATGTAAATATTTTCTAGTTTGTCTTTCCTGACTCCCTGGGTAAAAGAAAATAGAAAAAGAATGATAAAACTTAAGAATACCTTTTAGAAGAGGTATAACCCTAAAAACAAAAAACTAGTAGTGAAATACTTTTAGAATATTATTCTTAAATCCTTTTGATGATAATATGCTAAAATTAAAATGTGATAATGTGATAATGAGTCAATCTATTCCAGTGATTCTACCAGTCAGTGTTGTTGTAAGAAGTAAGTAGAACACTACCCATTCAAGAGACCTCTGCTGAAGATGGGAAACACTACAGGACCAGAAGCAAAAGGAGCCTTTCTACTTAGACCCTGGGCAAGTGGAAGACATGAACAAGTGGGAGACAGAACTCAGAGAGGGAACTCCTGTTGCAGAAATGCCCCAAAGATGGGCACTGTGACCTTTGTCGAGGGGCACAGCACATCTTAGGCAACAAGGCAAGTGCAGATGAAGATTTCTACCTCGCTTTCCCCTACCCACAGGTTTCCTGTTAATGTCTCCACCTCTCCTCCTCCTCCAGTAACTCAGTCCAGGAAGAACACAGAGAACAAGGGGCCCACTGAGGCAGATCAGGAAAGTTAGGCTCCCAGGCACAGAGCAGAGTAGGGACAGAGAAGTGTTTCTGGAGAGGCAAACTCAGCACATACAATGCATGACATTACTTTTTTAAAGCACACTAGCTCCCAACAGCTTTCTTCATATATTCTTGCCTTTTGGTCCTCTGGCACTGTTTTTATGATACTTACCAGACTAATTCAGCCACCTCTTCTCAGTCCAAATGCCACTCAATGCATTTGGTGTTAAGCCATGAATTCTATTATTTTCCTTGTATGATCCTGCATCATTTTCCACCTACTCATAATGATGCTGTAGTTTCTCTGGCTGATTCTGTCTCTCTTTCAAATAATTAAATATGTCATAGTGTCTGGCCTTTACTACTTTGATGTTGGAAGAATGTGGACCAGCAGAAAGTTGGGATAATATAAATACCTAGATAGGAAGGTAAGTAGGTAGATTCACAAATAATTCCAAGGACAATACTGTTGGTTAAATTAATTCTACCCACTTCTTGTACACATAAGTCAAATAATTATCCTTACTTGAATTTAAAATGCCACTTTTAATGTCCCTGAAATTTCTGTAGAAATCCATGCTTTGAAGTTATTTTGAAATAATAGCATAATTGATGGGTATATTAAACTTATTTTTTCACTGAAATTATTTCCATTCAATAATTGATAAAAACACATGTCTTCAGAATTGAAAATCTGGCTGCAAATTTTTTCAGTTTGAGAAATGTTGCAGGACTAATATATTAAATGTTTAAAATTCAGACTATAAACAAAAATTTATACTTAAATCATTTTTACTTAGAAGAAAATGAGAAAGTAATTATGATAACTATAAAACCTTCCTTTTTGAGTGCAGGCAGATTTAGGTCCTTTTTACTAACAGAACCTTGTTCAATATAAATTAGATATGCCTAAGTCTCTATAACTTCATTTTATTCTAAGAAAATAAAAGTAGTTTGCAACCTATAAAAAACAATTGTAACTTCTATTTATTGGATGTAATAGTCACAATCAAAATTGAAATATTATTTCATTTTTCTTTAGAATCTATATCACTGCCAAAAGTCTGAATGGAACACATATATTTTTTTATTCATTAAGTTTATTTGTACATTTTAGGTATATAATATGATGACATTCATCATTGGGAATTTGTAACTTTATGTGATATATCTTGGTTTTTATGTTTTCCCCATTCCCCTGCCCTCCCTTCAACCCCCAACCATTCCTTATTTATAAAGACTTTGTTTCCATTTTTTCCTTTCCCTTCTTTCCTTTTTCCTACTCTTCCTACTTCCTCTTCCACTTTAGACCTTTTCTTCCTGTTTCACATTATTTATTATACATTTTTGATTCCTATTTATACTTCCAGTTTGTCACACAAAGGAACTATTCGGTATTTACACATGTGTGTCCTATTTATTTCACTTAAGACTATGGCCTCAATGTGCATCCATTTGAGTATAAATGTCTCTAATTTCTTATTTTTTATGTCTGAGTTGTACTCCATTTTATTAAAAAAAAACCCCACATTTTCTTTATCCAGTCTCCAGTTGATGGGCAATTGGGCTGGTTCCAAGTTTTAGCTATTACAAATTGTGCTGCTGTGAACATGGGTGCACATATATCACTGTGGTATGATTCTTTCAGTTCTTTGTGAAACATACCCACCAGGGGAATAGGTGAGTCAAATGGGACTTCCAGTCCTAGTTCTTTCAGGTATCTCCATACTGATTTCCATAGTGGTTGCACCAGTCTACACTCCCACCAGCAGGGGAGCAGGGTTCCTCTTTCCCTAGAGCCCCACCAGCATTTGTTATTAGTTGATTTCATGATAGCAGCCATTCTTTCTGGGGTGAGGTGGATTCTCAGTGTTGTTTTCATTTGCATCTCTCGAATGAGCAGTGATGTTGAACATTTTTTCATGTATTTATTTGCTATTTCTACTTCTTTGTGTGAGAAATGTCTGTTCATTTCAGATGCCCATTTTTGGATTGGGTCTTTAAATTTGGGAGGTCTGATCTTTTTAAGTTCTTTATAGATTCGAGATAGTAGACCTTTGTCTGAGGAACAGTAGGTGAAAATTTTTTCCCACATTATGGGTTGTCTCTTCACACTGTTACTGGTTTCTCTTGCTGTGCAGAAGCTTTTTAATAAGAAGACATCCCACTTGTGGACTGTTTGTGCTAGTTCACAGACAGCTGAGGTTTTGTTCATAACATCTTTTTCTACACCGATGTCTTCAAGAGTTCTACCTAACCTCTCTGTTCCAGCCAGTTCAGCATTTCTGTTTTAATATTTAGATCTTTAATGCATTTTGATTTTAGTTTAGTGCATGATGAGAGATACAGGTCTAGTTATAATCTTTGGCAAGTTGAAGCCCAATTTTTCCAGCACCATTTATTAAAGAGGTTCTTTCCCCTAGTCAGGGTTTTTGGCACCTTTGTTGAAGATGAGGAGGCTGAGTGTGTCTGGCGTTGTTTCTGCATCTTCTAATCTGTTCCACTGGTCCTCCAGTCTGTTTTTTTGCCAGTACCATGCTGTTTTTATCACAGTAGCTTCGTAGTATAGTTTCAAGTTGGAGGTTGTGATACCCACTACCATGTCTCTGTTGCCTAGAATTGCTTTTGCTATTCTAGGTCTCTTCTTGTTCCAAATAAATTTTTGGATTGTTTTCTCAAGGTCCATGATGTATGCTCCTGGAATTTCAATTGGGATTGCATTGAATCTATATAGTAGTTTTGGAAGTATGGCCATTTTTACTGTGTTGATTCTTCCTACCCAGGATGTCTTTCCATTTTCTGATATCACCTTCAATCTCCCTTTTCAGAGTGCTATAGTTTTCAGAGAAGAGGTCTTTAATTTCCTTGGTTTGGTTGATTCCTAGGTATTTCAGTTTTTGGGATGCTATTTCAGTTTTTGACCATTTAGTATGATATTGGCCTTTGGATTTTCATAGATGGTTTTTATCAGATTGAGGTAGAGACTGTCTCTTTCAAATTTTGTGGGGTTTTTATCATAAATGCATGTTGGATTTTGTCAAATGCTTTTTTTGCATCTATTGAGATGATCATATGGATTTTGTCCTTG
>NW_004624821.1:7720345-7746972 GCF_000247695.1 Heterocephalus glaber | reverse complement strand
TATGAATTTCCCTCATAAGACTGCTTTCATTGTGTCCCATAGATTCCAGTATGTTGTATTGGCATTATTATTTAATTGTAGGAACTGTCTGATTTCTTCTTTAATTTCCTCTCTTATCCATTGATTATTTAGAAGTGTGTTGTTCAGTTTCCATGTGTTTATGAAATTCTTGCATTTTCTTTTGCTATTGATCTCCAATTTTGATAGGGTTGGCTAAGGGTTTGTAGATTTTATTTACTCTTTTGAAGAACCTGCTCTTCAATTCATTGATTTTTTGTATCATTTTCTTAGTCTCCATTGCATTGATTTCTGTTGCAATCTTTATAATTTCCTCCCTTGTATGAGCTTTGGGTTTGTTGTGCTCTTATTATTCTAGGAGCTTGAGGTTCAGCATTATATTATTTCAGCTCCCCTGGTTTTCCTAGTATGGGCATTCACTGCTATGAATTTCCCTCTTAGAACTACTTTCATTGTGTCCCATAGATTCCTATATGTTGTATTGGCATTATCATTTAATTGTAAAAACTGTCTAATTTCTTCTTTAATTTCTTCTGTGACCTATTGGTTGTTCAGGAGAGTGTTATTCAATTTCCATGTGTTTGTGAAGTTCTTGTGGTTTCTTATGCTATTGATCTCCAGTTTACTTGCACTACTGCCTGATAATATACAGGGGATAACTTCAGTTCCTTTGCATTTACTTAAACATGTTCTTTGAGCTAATGTGTGGTTTATTTTGGAGAATCACCCATGTGCAGCTGAAAAGAATGTGTATTTTGTGAGGTAAAACACTCTGTAGACATCTATTAAGTCCATTTCTTCAGAAGTTTGGTTCAGTTCTAGTATTTCTTCATTGATTTTCTGTCTAGATTATCTTTGTATTTGTGACAGTGGGGTATTGAGGTCCCCCACTACAATTGTATTAGTGCTTATTTGGTTTTTCATTTCCATTAATATTTGTTTTATATAGTTGGGGGCACTAGTATTTAGTGCATATATGTTTATGATTGTCATCTCTTCCTCTTCGATTGTTCCCTTTACAAGGATGTAGTGACCTTCTTTGTCTCTTAATTAGTTTTGGTTTGAAATCTACCTCATCGGCAAATAAAATAACTACCTCTGCTTTTCTCTGGGTTCATGTCACATGGAGAATTATTTGCCATCCTTTTACTTTCAGTCTTTGAATTTCTTTTTGAGTTAAGAGTGTTTCT
The DNA here is from genome assembly GCF_000247695.1 of Heterocephalus glaber. The sequence goes on along the minus strand of NW_004624821.1, from coordinate 7,745,764 downwards.
TGTATACAGCATATTGTTAGCTTTTGCTTCTTAATCCATTCTCCCAGTCTATTTTTTTTGGAGTACTGAGAATTGAACTCAGGACCTTGTACTTGCAGAGCAGGTGCAGCACCACTGAGCTAAATCTCCAGCCCAGTCTATTTCTTTCGATTGGTGAATTGAGAACATTAACATTGATGATTAAATTAATACCTATTGACTCATCCTTGTTGTGATATTTTCCTGTTGTTGGCTCTTTTATTTTTTATTTTTCTCCCTTTCCCTTTTTTTCTTGCCTTATCCTATGGCTTTGCTCTGTTGGGCCTCATGAAGTTGTAATCCTCCCTTTCTTTTTCTAGGATATTGTTTAGAATTGTTTGCAGTGCTGGTTTGGTGTTCATGAAGTTTCTCAGGTGTTCTTCATTGTGGAAGTATCTAATTTCCCCATTGATTTTGAAAGATAATTTTGCAGGATACAACACAATAGGTTAGAGGTTATTTTCTTTTAGGGCTTGCAATACTTCACTCCAGGCTCTCCTTGACTTGAAGGTTTGTATTGAAAAGTCTACTGTGATTCTGATGAGCTTTCCTTTTATGTGATTTGTTTCTTTTCTCTAACTGCTTGCAGGATTTTGTTCTTCTGTTGAGTTTCTGGGATCTTGACTATTATATGTCCATGTGTAGATTATTTTGATCATGGCTAGTTGGAGTCCTATATGCCTCACTTAACTGTATTTCAAATTCTTTTCCTCTGCTTGAGAATTTTTTTTGCCATTATTTGTGTGAACAATTTTTTTATGTCATTTGTATTTTCTCAGGCTATTTTGTGGACTCCTGACAGTCTAATATTATTCTTCTTTGCATCATCTAGCAGCTGCTGGATCAATTTCTCATGGTCCCTTACTATTTTTAAGAAATCTCTGTTTTCATGACACTAACCACAATCCTGTCTTCTATACCTCATATTCTATTTCACCATTGGCTCGTTCTGCTGCAAATACTTTCAGTGGAGTTTTTAATCTCCTGGATATGTGTTTGAATCTGTTTCATGAATTCCATTTCTTTCGTGTGTTGGGCATTCATGGTTTCCATTTCTTTCCTATGCTGGGCATTCATGGCTTCCATCATGGTCCTGAGCTTATCTAGTTTTTTATCTGTTTCTGTTCTAGAGCCTCTAATCATATCTTGCATTCTTCTCACCATCTCTGTAGTTTTCTGGGAAATTATTTCTGTTTCAAATTTTTATAGAGCCTCATTCATGTTCATCTGTTTTGTTACTCCCCATGCTGTCAGTTCAGGGTGTCCAGGTGATTGATTATCAGATTTTTCCACTTTGTTGCCCCAGGAATTTGACTGTGGTGAGCTGGAAGTCTGGGTTTGTGCCTTGTTTAGGTGTCTGCTCATTTCTATTTTTGTTGTTGGTGTTGTTTTTGGTTTAATTCCTGGGCTGATAATTCAATATTGCATATTGTGAGTCACTTTATTGCTTGTAATTAGAACCCTTATGGAATGATTGCTTCTCAGAGGTGTCTTCCAGGTATAGCTGGTCTTTAGTCTCTCATGACTCTTAGACAATCTAGTTTTCAGTATACCAGGGAGGACAACTGATTAGCTCAATCACCTCACCTTAGCCCAAGTGATACAATCAGCAGCAACAATACTATCGAGCATAGCTTAGAAAATGAAAATTTGTGGTAGTTAGTAATCTATCACCTTGAACTGTGTGAATCAAATAAAAATTCAAGACCAGCCCAAAATACTTTTATAGTGAATAAACCCTTCAATATAGCAAATTTATCCTTTGGGATGAGGACTTAGAAGGAGTTGGGAGGGAGGGATAGAGAGATAGAAGGAGAGGAAGAGGTTAGAATTGAGGCTAGAGGACACAGGAAGATAAACTGCTGACAACAAGAGGAAAAGACAGAGTGAAGGGGCAAAGACCAGAACAGAACAAACTAACATCAATAGGGAAGCTAGAAACTGTATTCACCTTCCTATAAGAATAATGACAATGGAGAGAAGGAAAGAGAGAGTAAAACTCTCTGAAATAGGACAGGAATAGGAACAAAGAGAGAGAGAGAAATTAGGAACAAGAAGGGAGAGAGCAAAAGAAAAGAAAAAAATATATGTATATAAAAATTTTAAAAAGGGGGAGCCTCCTTCAGGGTATGTAGCTGCTGTCACAGTAGACAACATGGGCAGCAGTGTGCAGCTCTAAGTTGATTAGTCTCAGCCAACCAGCCTTAGTCCACTGAGATTCAGGCTAATTTCTGGCTGCAAGTCCCAAGTTGAGCTCCCTGTCCTCCTGCAGGATTGAACTCTGCAAGGTTCTACTGCAGGTTCCAACTGCCCTTGCCCCAGTGCAAGTCTGGGTTACTATGGGAGGTGCTGATCCCTCCAACTTACCAATCATGGTGATCCAGTGTGCCTTTATTACAGAGATTTTCTTCACTTTCCAATTGGGCTTTAATTTTCATTGAGGAGCCTCAGAGAGGCCCTCTCTCTGTTGTTCAGTTCTGCTCTATCTTCTGGAGCTTATAAACATGGTCCTTATGGCCCCTGATGCCTCTGCAGTTTGGATTCAGATATCGCATAGCATGGTCAGGAGGTGGTGCTGGCCTCCATGTAATCTGAGTGGAATATATTTAAATAACTTACACAGAATAGAGTACACACTGGAAATAATTTAATTACTTGTGCTTTTACATTAATTGTTCTTTATTTGCATACTTCTTTCACACATTCAGTTTCTCTGTTTTCTTTCTGATCTTCTCATGTCCTGACAATCCTTTTCTCTTTTATGTGGACTTTGAGATCTTGAAAGTAGCTGCATACAGTGTTGATTGTTTTCCTTCATAGTGTCTGAGAGGGGAAAACTGAGTATCAGAAAAAAGACTAGAACTTTAATTTCCTTTTTTCACTTCCTTGATCTTTGCACTAATGGGCAACAAATCCCTGGTAGGTAAACCTGCTGGTGCCTTTGTACTGCTCAAGGGTCAGTATAGGCTTCATCACCATTTGCGCAGAAGTGTTTTAACTAGTTTTATTTCAGAATTTTCTCCTATGCAGCAGTGAAAATTATTTATGTTACTTAATCTCAAAACTTAAATTCACATCTTTTTAATATGCTGCTGACAAAATGGTAATGAAGCACGGAACATTTGTATGTACCAAAAAATGACAGCTATCTTGAAGAAAGACAGTTGTGTGATTGAATTCTAGGCTAAGCTTGTATGATTTTTATCATAGAATGCCAATTGTGCTTGAAAGGAAAACTGACAAACTATGGCTATTCATACACTGACATTTGGCAGAATCAAGTGAGCATATCATTTCAAGGAAAATAGTTCTCTGTGTTTGCTGCCAGCCAAATTCAAGGTTGAAGTGAAAATTGAAACTTTGGAAAACTTGAATGTGGCACCATTTACATAACTTTATATTTCTTAATGCCTTTTATAAATTAACTCAGTAGTGACATTAGAAAATTATATTAATAATATATATTAATATAGTATAATACAGAGGCATCTGGAATATCTGGAAAATACAATAATATTTGGAAAATATGATAACAGACTGCCACTTTCTAAATGAACAATATTAAGAATCATGCACAAAAGATTTAATCAAAGTACAGTACATTTGCTTTAAAATAGTTCTCTTTTTAGGAAAGTAAGGATTGATCCTAGGGTTTTTGTACTGAGCTACATCCCCAGCCCTTTTTATTATTATTATTTAAAACAAATTTTACAGAGTGTCTCATTAAATTACTAAATTGCTCAGGTAGACTTCAATTTATGATCCTTCTGCCTCAACCTCCCAGAGTGCTGGGATTATGAGTGTATAACACCATGCGCAGGCAAAACAGTTCATTTATATGATTTTATAATAAAATATCAACTAAGTTTTATAAAACTACCACATGTTGGTTTTGATGCGTTTTCAGAAGAATATCCATAATTGTCTGCAGAAGATTTCAAGGACTCTTTGTTTGTCAAATACATGCCTTCAGGAGATTGACTTTTAGTTGCGTGCTTCAAGCAAAGCAATACTTTGCAACAGATTGAATACTGGAAACAAAGAGATTTTGCACGATTCTGAAACAAAGCTGTTTTTCTTCCAAGTTATATTTTTTGAAAATACAGATTTTTTTCATAAAATGTGTTATTTTTACATGCATTGGATTTCTTTTACTTTTAAATGAATTAATAAATATCAAAATAATACCTCTAAGTTTTCATATCTAACATGGCAAATAACAATAGATATAACCCACATAAATGATCTTTGGAGTTTCCATTTATTTTTGAAACTATAAAGGAATTTGAGAACAAAAAGCTTGAGAACTGCTGCAGTAGATCAAACTCATTCATAGATTTTTTTCAAGGGGACTATTATGAGTTCTGTTGCCCAGAGAAGACTTTCCCTGTCATTATTTCAAAAGAATGATAAATTTGGTGCTAAGAGCAAAATATTTATGATATTATGCAGAGTAAATATCAATCTCTTCCACAACAACAAAAACATATTTTGTTTTACAATTTCCTATGACTAATATTTACTTAAGTAGTTGCAAATCCTGACTTGAGAAAACAATGATTATTCTCATTCTGCTTATTTAAATATTGCATAAGTGTGGCTTTACAGAAAATTTCTTTTTTTAAATATCGCAAGTCCTTTTAAGAGCAAAATTCATCTCTAATATTTAAAACTTACAATAATAGACCTTTGTCCTTGACAGTTTATTCTAATTAATTGGGTACATTTGAATTTGAGTAAATTTGACTGTGGAGAGGCTAAAAATATATTCTATTCTATTTATAAAGATTCAGGCTCTCTCTGAACTCCTGAAGTGTACACACACAGTATGCTGCATTTTCCATTGTACTTATATAGGAAACATTAAGCTCTGGGTCACTTTATTTAACAACTCTCTTGACCAAGCATGGTGGCACACACCTGTAATTCCAGCACTTGGGAAGCTGATGCAGGAGGATCGCCTCAGCTAGCCTGCACTACACAATGAGTTCAAAGCAAGCCTGGATACATAGCAAGAACCTGTCTCAAAAAACATGCATACATACAAGCATACATAACAAGTCTTTTTGAGGTATAGTGATACTATTAAATATTGCCATATAACTTTCATGAATCACAAAACAATTAAACATAAGTAATTATTTTGCAGCACTAGCTTATTTTTCTTTTGTAAATAAAACTAGAAAATAATTTAGTACTAAATTATGTGATCTTTGAGATAGTCAACAGAAATTTTTCTTATTTCTTAAGTGTTTTAATCATAATGTGATAAGATCACAGTTGGTATAACACAAGTTCTAGATTCCACTTATTTACATTTTTAGTTAGAGTGGTAAAATGAGTTAAAAGAATGACAACTTAACAGAGGCTTTGAATAGGAGATTGATGGGATGACATTTTCATATCTTTTGTTCAGATGTTAGGCAGAGTAGAGGTGTTCTAAATTATTTTCCTTTTTAAACAAATCTAATCCTCTTAAAATATATAAACCACAAATAGGAGAAGCACATATGAATTCTAGAAAAATCTATACTAAAATGAGTGCATAATAGAACGATGCCAAGTAGAGGAAAAAGTCAAGGAACTGCTAAAAAGAAGACAAAATGATGATATAGCTGCATATAAGGGATAAGAAAAATTTTTAAATGGGTAATTGTGCAAATTATTGATAGGTTTTTGAGTATAGATTTAAACAATCCTCTTAAGGGATAGGAGACCATAGAACAAGCTGAAAGTAAGGAATTTATTTAAAAAATTGAAAATAAAAAGGTAGAGTTTTATTTAGCAGGACTAAGAAGCCTATAAACTATATGTGCAAATTAGATGGGAAAGCTTGAGAAAGCCACCCAAGGTTGAACCGTTTCAGCCACACATCCCTTCTGCATGGTCTCAAAGTATAGTGCCATTTCCACCTCTCTAGAAATTTTTGATTGGCAGATGCCTATTCATTGATGAGTTCTTAGGTTACAGATAACTTTTTCTCAAAGGTCTTTCTTAACCAGAAAAATATTTTCTGTCCTTATAAACTAATTCCTTAATTTTGCACAATTTGAAAATTTGGTATTATATATTTACTGTGTCAGAATCTATCTTCCTTAATAAGATGAGCCCATGAAGGCAGGTGTGTATCTTTATATGATATCTAAGAATGGTGATAACAATCGTCATATGAAAGACAATCATTAATGGTAGAATAAATATATGGTAAATATAGCATCTGAGAATTTTTGTTATAGAAATACAGTCTTTAAAGGCAATGGGATAACCATTTGACAAGATAACTGCTACAATGCAAAGTACAGCAACAGCAGCAAATGTTTTGTTACAAATACTATGATTTATCACCATTTCACTTGTAGACAGAAGGAAATTAAATTGCTATCTCGTGACTTATACATACATAGATTCCAAATCAATAAAAATACAGGACTTTACACTCAAACTGAGAAAGAACTATCTGAAGTATGGTTTCGTGATCAGATGCTTAAAAGAAAAAGATTTATAGATTCCTTTTTATGGAAACTTCATCTTTCTGTGTGATGATAAGTGAAGTTTTCCTCATTAGCAAAGTTAAAATGTAAACAACAGCATAAAAAGTGGTCATCACTTTTTGGAGAGACTTTTTCAATAACAATATATCACTAAGGAAAACCTAAGTCCCAATAAAACATTAAACTAATTGTGAAATTTAAACTCTCAGAATAAATACAAACTGTTCATAAATATGCATAAAACTTTATCTCTTCTTAAAGAAATATACATTAATGGATAATGTAATATAAAATCTTTAGAAGCTGGAATTTTAACATGTGTTTTAATAGTATTTTAATGACTGAGAAGTAAGCATGAAGAAGTATAAAATACGCCACCATTTTCATAGCTATATACATTACCTATCAAAATCTTCAAAAAGTCTTTGACAAAACAATCTTGTTCAGAATTTTTTAAAACTTAGAAAATTTGCAGAGGTATTTAATAGATTTAGCTAGCCTTGTTAAGAGTGGGAAAGATAATTAACATCCAAATGAAGAAAGAAGTCTTTAAACAATTTACTATCTATAAGACAAAGTATATCCAGAATTAAAGCAATGTGACAACATATATCTATGTATTTATGTTCGCATTAAATAATGAGGGAGAATATAACTTAGTGTTATTTATGGTCCCATTTTAGGGGAACCGTCATATGATTATATAATCAATGTCAGCATTAATTTGCCTCAAGGTATTGGAGATTACAAAGATATTTTGGGGGAGGACATTTGAATGTTTTTAATAGTTTATGCAGTAAATAAAGTCAACTGTATTTAGGAATAATAGATATTTTTAAATGAAACGTATAAACAAATGGAAAAACAAATGACATTAATATACACACACAGAATACCTGTGCTGTTGAATTTTGTACTTCTGTTAGTGAAAGTCAAAGTGAAACTAGAGAAATGCTTCAGGATTGTGCCCCTGGAGGGAAATCAGTATGTGTGTACTCTGCCTACACTGAGAAATAAAACTAAATATATGCATCCATATTTGCCAGCTGAGTAAGAAAATTACCCATTACTGCTTTCATTTGCATAATTGATTGCTAGTAAGACTCACAAGTTTAGAAATATTTATTGCTCATTTTAATTTTTTCTTTTATAAATTGTATATTTCTCCTGCTCCATTTCTTTCAATAGAATTTCTCTTTTTTAACTGATCACAAGGGAACTTTGTACATTAAAGTCATTAATGCTTTGTAGGTTATGCACATTATTTATATTTCTCTAGTTAATTATGTGCTTCTTAATGTGTTTATGTGTTTAGTCAACATACAGAAAAAGGTGGCTTTTATGTACTCATAGCTATTGGAGTTGCTGTTATGAAAGTATGTTTTTTCTTTTGGTATGTTAGAAAGAATCTAATGTGATTTTTCCTAACAGTTTTATTTTCCAATGTATTTGATATACTTCTTCTAACATGTTTGTTATTTATTTCTGGATTTTTCTATCTGATTCTGGCAGTGTTTGGCCATTTTTATGTCCAGTGCTACACTTCAGTAATTATAGTTTCTAATATGTCTACTTTTACAATATGTTGGTTATTCTTATCTAATTATTCTTGCCAGGAATCATTAATAAGCATCCCAAACTAATTTTATTTGGAGTTTCTAATTGTATTGCATTAAATCTATGAAAATTTCATACCAGAGAATTAGAATTTTGTCATTGGTAGGTCTCCATGTCATGAGAATATCATATGCCTTACCATCATGTCATCCTCAGCATTATAAAAAGGAAAACTATTGAATTGTACTGGTTGAAAAGTTTGTAATCTTTGTAGCTATAGATATAACTAGTAAGAAGATGTGTTTTAGTAAGGTGTTGAAGTTGAAATTGAAATTCAAAACCTATGAACAACTTATTTTTTCCTCCATTCTTACCTTTCTAACTAATCATTATCATTTCAATTAGTTTTCATATTGTTATTTTAGTTCTTACTCCTCCCCACCCCAACACCAAATCCAGCAGTGTATTTACAGTACCTGTCAAGCTTAACAGCTTTCTACTCACAAAAGTAATTTTTGGTGTGGGTTCCTTATTTAAGTAATTGTTGTTATATTCTATCCATTCCCCCTGGAGTAGAAGACCATGATCAGTCTAAAACACTTCCTTCTCCCACATTTGCTAAGATGTATTGGCTATCAAAATCCCCTTGCACATCAATTCAGATTCACACTGTGCCACTGGGATCACTTTTGTGAGAATAGACTTTACTGTGTCATGCTGGGCTCAACACAATTGTTTGTTTTTCTAAGAAATAAAACTTACAGCCTGAAATAAGAGACATTTTTACAGTCTTGGTCAATGTGACTCTTGATTTTCACTTCTGTCTTCTCAAATGAGAAATAATACCTATGCTTCAGCTACACTAACCTGTTAAACTTATTCACACATGCCTCATGATTTAAAGCCTGTTGCACAAATGTCATTTCTTTTTTCTGAAATGCACTTCCCCATTCTGTCTCTGTCTGATACCATACATACGTATCATTTTTCAATAGCCAATGCCAGCTTCTGTAGATTTGCTAACACAGCCTATTTTAGCATCCCAGACAGTGTTAGTTAAATAAGATAAGACATACTAGCAATTTAGCCCAATGCTTAGCAGCCAATAATCCTAAATAAATGGTAATTTCTTTTAATGTTAGTAGTTTTTTATCTTTGCTCTCATGGGTTCCTTTAATAATTTATCATACCACTTACTTTATAATATAATTGGGGCCTTATACACTCACCTCACCTAAAACTGGGGTTCACAGGAAGTCATGCTCTGCACCTTAGGCATCTTTGTGTTGGATTTATTTCCCCAAAGTGCAGTGGCTATGTACTCTTTTTTATTAAGTAAAAGAGTATCAAATGATTTTTTAACTTGGGGAAAATTCAGCATATTGGTATGAAGTTTAATGAGCAAGCCAGGTATGGTGGTGCATACCTGTAATTCCAGCACTCTGGGAAGCTGAGGGAGGACAATAGCAACTTTGAGCCAAGCCTGAGCAAATTAGCTACTTAGTAAGACTGTCTCAAAAAACAAAAACTAAACCAAATAAACAAAACAGATTTGAGAGGTAGCTCAGTGCAAAGGTCTTGGGTTCAATCTTCAGTACCAGGGAAATAAATAATGACCTGTACTCTTCCTCTCCAATTTCTCTTCAAAAGAATAAGCAAAATATATGCTTAAAAACAACCATAAAATTTAGCTTTCAAGGCAATTCTTTGAAATTCTGAGGCAACAATTTGTCGCATCCTAGACTCTGCATCCAAATGGAGGGACACAGAAGTGTTTAGATTTGAAAATGCATCATTCTCATCTTTCTTCTCTGAATTCCTGATTCTCATTTTATTGATTTGAGTTAGGTTGCATTTCAACTGCAGTTTTTAAATAACACTTATTGGATGTTCATATATGCCAAGTACTGAGCTAAACACTTTATCACCATTATCCATTTAGTCTTGGCCAAAGTCCTGTGAAATGAATCTCCAGACTGTAATTGACATAGGAGAGTGAACTTTAAAGAAGCTATTTGAATTTCCCACATCCTTGCAACATCTAAGTGACAAAAATGGAACTGAATATGGTGTGTGTCAGATCCCCAACCTGTCTCTAAATGGCTGTGCCACATCACTTCACCATGTGCAGAAGCAGGTAGAAAGCATTTGTTCTCTGTGAAAGTGACTTCTAGTGAGGAGAAGCTAGGACTGCTGACCCAGGACAAAGCCCAGGACAGCCTTCCACAACAAAGAATTATTTCATCCAAAACGTCAATAGTATTGAAGTTGAGAGAGCGATGTCCAAGGAGAAGAAACAGAAATTTCTACAAATATGGAGTTACTCAGATTTTCAAGGAGAGGAGTGAGTGAGGGAAGGGCTTGGGGAAGAGGCTGCATGTAATGAAGCTTGGTAATGTAGAAGTTTCTATGCATAATTGGCTGGCTCCAAGGCAGGATGGTATAGCAGAGAGGCATCACAGAGGAGAAGCGGTTCATGGCTAGGCTGGAAGGAATAGAGAGATCACCGGAGTGGAAGGATATATATATACTTCCAGACCACACTCTCAGTGACCCACCCATTCCCACCAGGCTTTACCTCCCAACATCACACTCAGCTATAAACCTCTCAGTGGACTAATCCGGTATCACATTCATGATGCAGCCACCTCCCAAAAGCCCCACCTATGAGCACATGAGGCTTTGGGAGCACATCTAGATATAAGCCATAACAGCAAATGGGGTGGAAACCCATTTGCAGAGGTGTTTGGTAGATTCTTAAACCCTTTTAAGATCCTTAAAATCTTGAATAGTAAATTTATTGAGGAGCTTTTGATTCTATGAATTAAAGTTTTCTTGGCAAGAGGGGTTCCATTTTAAAAACACTGAGGTACTTGCAGATACACACTAGGACTTTGTAATGACATTGTATTTTTCTCTTCACTCATTTGGTCACTGAAGTGTTCTCTAAATATTTTGCAGCCAGAAAAAAATGCAACAGTTATGCTCATAACATCTAAAATTGGGGACTGTGGAGATTCTGAATGGACATGGCTTGTCCATTGCCAAGGCTGGCTTGATATCTGCATGAACTGTGGAGTGCATGCGGCTGTGAGCTTAGGAAGATCCCAGGCTATGTTTAATTCTCCAACCTCATCCTCTTGAAATTCATAATGTTTGAACTAGAGGCTGACATTTTCATTTTTACTGGGACTCCAGAAGATATTACCGGTTCATCTAAACAAGTACATTTTGCTTGTATATTGTTAGGTTGCAGATGCAGAGTGTTGAAGGCACTCCTAATGGATCAGTTAAAAGGAGTCATTTCAATTTACATAAATGCCATTAAATTTTCACCAGTACAAGAAGTGGTAACTTATGGAGGGTGATAACCAGAAATACACCTGTCCAAAAAAAAAATCATCATAGCACTCAATGTTTGTTAAAATCTAAGCTGATGAATCTGTTTTAGCATCCCTATCAAATTTAAGATGAAACATTTTTAAAGACAGCATTCTTTAAAAAAAGCGTGATACTGCTCACTTTTAGAATAGAAATCTATCTATAAAATTTTTCAATTTCTTTCATTATATTTATGATTGTATACAGTCCTGTGTTTTGCTGTATGTGAAGAAAATTCAGGGCAAATTCTTTGAATTCATCATGTCTCTTCCTTATTCTTTTCTAAATTACAAATTCAAGAATGAACAACTATAAATACCTAAACATAGCCTTCATTTCTTGCTATATGAAGATTCAGGTTTATTTTTGGCAAAAGTAAGTTTTCCTTCTATGGATCTGCTTTGGATAATTTGATAATATTCCTCTGATAAAAGACATGGTGGACAGTTCATCTTGAAGGGCTGATCAATATTCTTGTAGCCTGCATGATGGAGAGGCTGTTCTGAGAAGGGAAAAGCTGACATGGCGTATGCATCTATCTCTTGTTTCAGGTGGATATGGACCTAAATATAAATAGGGGCAACACAGTATTATCCTCCAACAGTTAGAATTGAAGTTCAGCATTATTTCAAATGTGAGTGTGTGCATTTCTCAGAGCTCTGAAAGGATTCGTCATAAGCTGCTGCTAACTCTTCAGTTATTTGTGGATTTTTTGATAGCATATCAATTTCTATCCTTAGTAATTTCCAGCATGACAAATCAGCTTGCCTGACTTCATCCCTGAAGTAACCAAATGACCAAGGAGAACAATACAGTGTCAGTGGAAAGTCCTGGTGTGAATTAGAGGGTTACTTCAGTGGCTTTAAAGAATGATGTGTGGTAGAATAGGCATTGCATTATTGTACTTAGATAATTTTTAAAAATAAATATTCGTAGTATTAGATTTCCTAAATTTAGTTCAGAATTACGTTGTGGGAATGTCCTGGAAGTTGTAGAATGTCAGTTGAATGCTTAAGAGACCATAAAGTATGGTATTTAGTGTGTGGCACATTATGAATTTCTGAAAAGCCATATAATGAAAAAATCTCCCTTAGTGCCTACGACACTTAAGATGCAGTACTACCCACTTGATTTTTATTGTGACAGTGGCTAGTATGAGTGGAGAGAATTCTCATTTTTTATTGCAACACAACACACCAATCCAAAACTTAATAGCAAAAAAGTGAGGCAGTTATCCCCATAACTTGTAAAATTAGGGACTGCGGAGATTCTGAATGGACTTAGCTTGTCCATTGCAAGTCTGGACTCTTGGCTGGAGAGTTTTGAACAGCTGAGAAGTACAATACTTGGGACAAAACAGTCAGAGCTGGGCTACCTGCTACCAAAATGGCTTCTTCACTCTCATGAGGGGTAAATGAGCTGGAATCATCCATCAGGGATCTTGAGGCAGTTTCTTCCTGATTGGGCTTCTGTCAGCATAAGGATACCTTCTGAGAGAGCATGTCCCGAGAGGAGGTGTCCAAGGGAGATAGATAGGTGTGAGCTCCTGGACTTTATCTGACCTCGCCTGAAGAGCAGTGTCACTTCCTTATACAGGAATTAATTCCTACTGTAGAGTTGAGAAAGAGTGAACTAAGAGGAGTCAAATAATTTGCCAAGGTCACAGAGCAAGTACATAACAAAAGCCAAAATCCAAATGACAATATTTGTGCTTCTGAAGAGGAAGATCAGTAGAGAGAGCCTCACTTTCTACTTCTGCACCTAGCTTTGACCTTAGTTTTATATAATTAGTTGGGTGAGTTTCTTTAATGTTCAGCCTCCTCCTGTAGCACTTTATGAAAGGCAAGGAATGAATATATATATATGTGTGTGTGTGTGTGTGTGTGTGTGTGTGTGTGTATGCCTTCTTCCCTGTATTCTCAATGTTTCACTGCATGATTAGCACAAATTAAGCTCTGAATAAATGTTTGTTGAATGAAAGAAAGAAAGTTCAACTTCATCATGTATGAATAAAACTTAGCTTTTCCTTGAGGCAACTGTGTGTTCCTGTACAGAAGATGTGGTTGTTACCTTCCCTGCAGGTGGTTGGTGATGGGTCTCTCTCCCATTTGCAAAGCGAATGACTGACTAGAATAACCTTGATTACATTAGAATGCTGAATGTTGGGATTTGGCTGATGCCAGGAAGCAGAATCTTCAGAGAGCAATTTTTATAGCATCAGCTTCGCCAAGGATGACCAAACAATTTTGCCATTTTTCTTGTAGACTTAAATCACTACCGCATGCTTTCTGTGAGCTAATTTGCTCAGATTCATTATAAAATTCTTTTTTATGCAAATACTTTTGAATTCATGGGAAGTATGCTGTGCAAATTGTCATATTAGAAAATTGTGACAATGTTTTTACATAAATGATAATCTGTTAATTGTTGAAAAGCAAATAAAATGAGTTGAACTATGATTTTCAACAAATTGCACTATATTTCTAATAGTATTTCTAACAAATATTCATCAGAATATAAATTTCTAAGATCTCATATTATTGAAGGCATAATCATTAGTATAGATTTCTGGAGCTTAAATAAGTTATTAGCAATGGTTTTTCATATGGTTTAAAAATCTGGGTTGAAGATTGTTGCATGCAACTGTTAAATTTACACACTTCGTTTTCTCTACCATTTTAACTTTAGTTTTTAGATATAGTTTACGGAAAGATGTTTCTGGTTTTTCAATTACTGAAAACTATCATTCTTCCTATGAATTAGTTGGCTTACTGTATTAAATGATCAGCACTCTAAAGAACTTTACAGATCATCCCCAACTTATGAAGGGTTGGCTTAGGATTTTTTGACTTTATGATGCTGTGAGAGCAATATGCATTTAGTAGAAACTGTGCTTTGCATTTGGAATTCTGGTCTTTTCCCAGGCTAGTGACAGTGCAGTGCGATGCTGGTTCTTGATGCTGGGCAGCTCCAGCAGCACCAGCAGCAAGCCACAGCTCCCAGTCTCCTACAGGAGCACAAGGATAAATAACCCATACTCTGCAGAGTACTGTGTTGCTAAGCTATGATGTTTAGTAAGTTAGTCTTAGTAAATGTAATTTAGATGTATAGCATTTTTCATTTGCAATGAGTTTTGTAGGGATGTAACACCATCATAAACTGAATAGTCTCTAGATTAATAAAATGAGAAAGCAGCATGTTAATGGCCTAAGATAATTGAAATAATTAGTAGAGTTCTACCTCCTCAGTGTTCAGGAATTTAAAACCTAATAGAAAAGAAAGGACAGGTAAAATTGTGTATGTTGGTAAGTGTGTATAAATAAAACTGTGAGTGTAAAAATAAAATTATGTATAGGGTAGGGGATAAATTGAATTGCATGTATATGTCAATAGAATTCTGTGTATGTGTTCATGTGTGTATGATTGACAGATACACAATATACACCACCAGCATATCTACACAGAGAATGTCAATTCTAAAATCATTGAGAAGTTAAGTCCGATAATTAGAATCTGTATGGATATGGAAGAACAGATATTATTTATCAACAAAAAAGGCAAAGGGGCTTGGGAATAGAGGTGTACAAGACAGAATGAGAAATTTAATTGGTACAATATATATCAAAGTCATTCATGAAAGGATTTATTTTTTTCCATCTTCATTATAGATTTAAAAAATGCAATAATCTTTTTCTTAAACTTTCATCACTAATTGCAACAATCAAAGCTATTCAAGCTTTTTTGTTTGAATGATTTAGTGTGAATGTCAAGCAATTTAGATACTAACCTCACATTTTATAAAGTTAAAAATCCATATCATTTCAGTTAAGTTTATAACAAACTCATTCTAGGGTTTGAAATAAAAGGAAATACGTTTTGTAGTGTATCATCACTGAGGTCATAAGTATGTTCTCACTTGTTGATTGATTATCCTTTGGTGAAAGTGTCTGTGTTACTTTCCACAGCCCCCTCACAAAATAGTCACTTAATTCATACTTTCTAATGTTGAGAAGTGTTTTTGAATTTTAAAAATTTATTGTAGTAAAAGACACATTGCCATTAATCCCCCTTAAAATACTCTCACTTGCTTCAAACACAATCTAGCATCCTTGCCACTTTCTGAAGCATATCTGGACATCCTCTTTTATGGATCTCTTTAGTTGCACTACTGTGGCTGTCTTGATGTCCTGAACTGATTCATATTGTTTCCCTTTCATGGTCTTTTTCACTTTGGGGAAGAGCCAAAAGTCTGTGGCTGCCAGATCCAGTGAATAAGGTAGGTGAGGTCACACTGTGGTGTTTTCCAAGCCTGCCTTTCTGTTAGATGGCACTTGGCAGCTGCATATATCATTTTGTTTTTATCATACTTTCTAAAGTCACTCACAAGAGAGGACTTCCAGAACTGCTTCAGAAGGTGGTATGAACACTGAGATAAAGCAAAGGAGAGGATTTTGAGGAGGAGTAATGGCAATGTGTCTTTGCTATAATTTTTCAAATTTGAACCTTCACCCTATTTTTCAATCACTCTTTGTATATAAAACATTGGGAACATATTTGGACACCAGTAGGCAACATGCTTTATAGTAGAGAGAGGTTACTCACAACAAAAGCAAAATCACTACAGTCCTTTTAAAAAATTAAATACTGAAAAATAATTTTGCTGTGAATCATAGAAATTTAAATCCAGAATGATGACACTTGCTGTAATACCAGTACTCTGGGAGGCTGAGGCAAAAGGGTCACGAGTTTAACCAAAAGTAATAGCAAAACATTGTAGGTAGAGTTGGGGGAATTTTTTTTATCCTTTTTTTTTTAAGTTCATCTACTATCCAACTTGGACTGGTATGCACCCAGCCAAATAAATATAAGATCACTGGGTCTTCCAGGATCTCAAGATCAGGTATGATACCAAAATGTGATACCTGGGCAACTTAGTGACTTTGTGGGACCTTGTCTCAAAGTTTAAAATAAAAAGGGGGAAGGGGCTAATACAGATGTAGCTCAGCGTGAAATCCCTGTGTTCAATCCTCAGCACTACAAGAAAAAAAACCAACAGAATCAGATGAGAGATGTTTTAGAGAAAGAAACCAAAAAGAAATATTTCCTCTTGTGTGAACCATTCAAATAACAATAACTGAATGATGGAATAAAATGTTCCCAGGTAAAGCATCCCCTCATTATCCATGGTTCTAAGAATGTGATCCAAGTGTCTACTACAGTGTTCAAGTTCCCTGGCCGATGTTGTGGGCCAGAAAGTAGAAGTAATTGTAGGCTGGCTTCTTGGCCCTGTCTCTGGGATTGGTTGGGACTGACTTCCCCCTTCAGAAAGAGCAGAGATTGAGCCATGACATTTAATCTAAATCACTTTGTGGATTTTCCTACAAATGATTCAGAGCGATTATTATTTGATTAGAGTGGTTCTTCATGTCAATTTCAATCACAGTTGCTTCTAATTTGTGGCAGATTCAGGAAGTTTATCATCCTGCCTGATAAGACAGGTGGGAGTAAATATTTTCTACATGGACTTAAAAAAATAAAAAAGTACAGAACGAGAAAAACGAACAATTTGCTGAACCACTTTTTTTTCACAGTTTTCTCTAAATCCTTTAAAGTTGTGCAGCACATATCCATCTATTGTGTATTGATGTAAGCTGTTAAATCTGAATTTTTATAAAATTAAAAAGCTTTAATTGGTTGACATGGCAATTAAGAAGAGAAAATATGGTCTCTTTATTCTCTCTCTCTCTCTCATTCTCATTGTTTATCCTGTCCTTGAGAAGTTCAATAGCTGAATCATACTGCATTGCCTCTAAATATTTTGGGAACACACTGGCATGTGTAGTACTTGTTACACTGAAACCAGCAGTAAAAGTTTCCTTGGAAAATAGGAATCATGGCTGGACCAGCCCCAGGACACTTGTGTCAGGTGATAGGAATGTTGGGGCCAGGATGTTGGTGAACTAAATCACTGTATAAATCCCATCTCTTTTTATTGTGACTATTCTTTATTTTAAAAAATAAAGGAGTAACCTGAAAGTGAAGAAAATAATTATAAACTTGGCGGTATTTATTTATTGTTTGTACTTTCTCTCCAAACTCAAACTTCAACATTTTTTTGAAGGCCGTATATAGCATTTCTTGTTTGACACTGAAATAGGACTTAGAAAACATGGCTTACCCCCTCTCCCTTGGAAGCTATTCATTTTGGGGCAATTCTGATAGGAATGAAAAGAACTTAAAAGGGCAGGCCGTGTTGGATCTGGTTGTTCCAAGGCTACAGCTCATCTAGCACAAATTTTGTTATCACATCTGATCTTGAGATCTTGGAAGACTCAGTGATCTTACATTTATTCATCTGGCTGCATGCCAGTCCAAGTTGGATAGTAGATGAACTAAAAAATATATTAAAAATTTCCCCCAAATAATAGCTGTATCTAAAATGTTTTCAGTAGTTGCTGTTACTTTTGATTGCATCTATGAAACATGACATACCTACTTTTGGAAGGTTTTATGAAATAGTAAATTCAATGCAGGCTTGCATACTATGAAATCATTAGTATTTATAGGGTATTTGAACACTTTTGAACTCCATCCCATTTCAAACTTATCAATTACACTTTGGGAGCTAAAGTCCCAGAAAGGGACATTAATTATTAATCATTCTAAGTGTCTCAATTTAGATTTGATTTGACTGGAATTTTATTGAGAAGTAAAAGATGGAAAATTTCTACTTCCTGTGTTGATACTGAGAATATTTGATATTTGTAATACTTTATTTTTGTTTCTGATATTTCATATTTTCTGATTTTTTCAAGTTCACTTGTCTGCTATCACTTTGCTTAAAAGCTAAGTGGAAATATCTCTCGAAACTCTCCATAGACTAACACAATTTCAAGACAAATCACTTCACAAGTGTAAGGCTGTTATGACAAAGCAACACACTGTCAAATACCACAGGTATTGCATATCCCAGAGCAAAAACTTAATAATGGCTAGTATCTTTTTTTTTACTTTAAGAAACTTCTTGAACAGATTACTAACACTTTTTGGAATTGTTCGTTTATAGAGGCTCATTGGCTTCACAGGAAAATAAAAAAAAACGTCTCAAGAGGGTTTTCAGTAATTTTCTTTGTTCTGGTAGAATAGTAGTAAGTCAATGAAGAAATTTCCTAAATTGAAATGTTGGCTGTTGACACGTAATGTAAATTTCTAGTCAGTATTGTCAGAAATATTTAATGGGGAAATTTCAAAGGTGCTCTTGCTTGTTTCCTGAGCATAAAGGCCATATTTTGAGTTACTGAGTGAACGTCCCCCTTGATGGAGTGCTGAGCACCAATTTGGATAGGCCAAAAGTATTGATCATCTGTTTTATGTCTGAACCAATTATGCTCAAAACATCTTCACCCCACTTGCTTTTTCCTGAGAACAGCACCATTGTTTTTTCAGGCTC
Source organism: Heterocephalus glaber (assembly GCF_000247695.1). Next base: position 7,726,867 of record NW_004624821.1, on the reverse strand, counting down.
AATACCTGCGAGCTGCCTTCCCTCTCCTCTTTCAAACAATCCAGTCAGCCCCTGCACTTTGACTCTTCTTGTCCTTCAAAAGCTCTGAAACCTTTCAATTCTATTGCCTCCACGTGGTCCTGGTCCATGGTATTTCCACTGTCATAATAGCAGGCTATTTTCTCTCCCTATTTTCTGATGTTACCCCACTTCCAAAAGACAGCTTTTTAAAAATCTTGCTCCCTTGCTCAGAAATTGTCAATAGCTTCCTGTTGCTATCAGATATGACTGTATTTTTCAGTCTAATCCAAAATCTTGAAATTCAAACCTTGACAACTCATTGTTCCTCCCTTCAAATGTTCATCTCAGTAATTTAGCTCATACCATTCTCCTAATTTATTGTGACTATAGGTCTAAAGCATAGGCAATTTTTGGTACATTTGACCATGTTAAGTGATTACTTTATGTCTTTATTTAATGATCTAGGCTAGGCAAAGGTCTCTGTGAGTGACTTTAACAGATTAATATACTATCCTGTATATATAGTGATGCAGGGCTCTTTGTACAATAATTCCCAGAACTGGTTTGGATAAGGTGGCCATGTGGAGAGAGCTGCTGGCTTGCCAGATCTGAATAAAGACTCAGATGACACAGTAATGCTATAGGCCCAGATTCACTTAATGAGGAGATACAATTGTAGGTGCACATTAGGAGCTAATGGAAATGTACAAACCTACCCCATTGATGCAGTTCTCCCCAGAACAATGATAAATTATACACATTGCTAATGAGTGGTGACACATGGAATATATCGTGTAATGCTATTGAACTTATGTATTATGTAATATAAATTATGCATTTGTCCTAGTTTTCCAGACATTTTGGATGCACTACAGAATGTTCTTTCTCTTTACATAGTTATCAAATTTCTTCCCTTTTTTTTTCACTTCTCTCTCCAAGTTGGCTTCCTATATGAAATCATCCCTGGTTACTCAGCCTGGATTACTCCACTGCACTTTAACAGGAATTATGGCTTTGTTTGTGGTGGGATATTTCCAAGTAATGATTAAATGTGATGTCCTCCCTCTTGGTTTTAATTCTTTTTCTCATTTGTACTTCTAAACACTCCCCACTTCCACACCATGCTCAAAGAGTTAGAAGCCTCTAAGTGCTTTTCCAGATGTCAGTTATCATAGACCCACAGAATGTAAAGTACAAGTTCTTAGCACACAGCTATAAATACTGGTGGCGTAGGGGTAAAACAGAGAGAAATGAGTATACATTAGAAATAAGATTTTTCCTTTTCCTGGAGTGATAGTCTTTGGGCTGGAAAAGAAGGGAAGGAGATGGACCATGAAGACATGAGAACAAGTAGAAGCTTCACTGAAGTTCTTTCTCACTACCATCCTGAGTACGCCCGCTTTTAAAAGTAGCCAGCTGTTACTTCCTGACCACAAGGAGATCTGAAGCCAATTTGTACCCTGAGTTGTTCTCAGTATGCTGTCTTTTGAGGACAACCTCTCTTCCAGTGGCCAAAACTTTAGTGGTATGTGTCTGAAACCATCTGGAGGGAATGACCAGCAAGTGAGTGATTGACTGATTTTTAAGCTTTTATTTAACTGACTTTAGATTATAGAGACATTGATGAAACATCATAGAAATGAGTCACTATATAATGACAAATATATTACAAATACAAATAATACAAATAATAACATATATTTAATCAGTTAATTCCAGATAAGGTCCAAAAGATCCTGCCAAACACTATAGAAGAGGATACAACCTAGCATACTTTATCTGTATTTATTTACTTGTGAGTTGCTAGCATACACTCTACAAACTGCTCTAGTTGGTCAGTGTAATGAAGTGTGGAGCTAAGACAGCGAGAAGTGGTAGAGGACGCAGAAACCTGCCACTCCTGCACTCTTCAGTGCCAGTGCCTCTGACAAAGGCTAAGTAATGAGGCTAAATGAAACAGTCTGGCTATCTCTCTCTGTGCCAGGATAGTGACCAAATATATTCTATTTCTATGTTCTCTACTCCACACCTGTGCAATTTATTTGATAAATCTTGAGTTGATCTCTTCTTAGGAGATTTATCATATTGTGGTCTCAAAAATGTTTTAAAACTTGATTAATATTTATCCGTTTGTATTTTTAACTTCACCCAAAAGAGCCAAAGATTCTCTTTTTTTGGTACTGGGGATCAAACTCGGGACCTTGCGCTGAGCTACATCCCTGGTCCAAGCCAAAGATTCTTTATAATTTGATAGTACATTTTATTTTTCTTTGCATGTCCCACATTTACTAGCATTATGCCTTACAAAATTGCCTGTGATTATTATTATTTTTTTGACTAAGGAAAAATGCCAACCAATTTTGAAGAAGACATAGCAAACTCTAAATTGTTTAAAGTTATTTTTGGTTTTCTTGATTATCTCAGGCATACAGAGGGAGAAGAATATTTCTTAGGCTAACAAAAAAGTGTTGAGTAAAGAGGAACTAGACTTTGCTAAACTTCATTTTGCTTATAGACACAACAGCAGCTATTCTAGGTTATTTTGAAGGTAAAATCAGACAAATTGCCTCTGTCATTGAAATTTGTTTTGAAAAGTTCTCGTACTTCAGTGTTATTCATGACTTTGCCAATTTCTAGATGTTGTTTTCAAGGCTAGAATATATATATGAATGTGTTGTCTTAAACAAGACATGATAATTCACATATTTACTATAATGGACATATTTCATACATTTTTGCATTTCCAGTTCACAGTTTAACTTCCCCCATTTGAATTCCAACTAGAATCTATATGCTAAAGACTGAGACCTCCTGCTCAGAAAAATTATAAGCATGTAATCAACTCCTTAGACTCTATAACTCTGTCACTGCTCTTGTGTTTTTGGACTTGAATTTGGCTTTTGATTTTCCAAAGATTTTTTGTGCTGTAAGTTGTTTCTTTGCTAATTACTCATTATTCTCTTGGATAAGGAAGCAGTGCATTCATTCAGGGGTTGGCAAAAGCCAGAGGTTGGGCAAATTACAATTTAGCTAGTCATGCATATTCATTTCATGGAAACACAGATGTTTGTTTTCAAATTGAGGAGAAGTATGTTTCTATCTCACTTGAGGGGACTAGCTTACTGATTTTGGATATTTTACTACTCAGTATATACTAGTGACTTCCCCTGGTCTTTGTGATCAGTCATTTTATAAACTATATTTAAAAGTTTAAAATTAACATATTATACGACAAAAGTTTAGATCAGCTATATGAAGTGATTTTTCTGGTGCTTAGTAATAGGCAATGCTTCCAGTATAAATTCTGAATTTTTTTCTTTTATTTTCAAAAATTGTCAGTCATACAGTTAACAGAGTTTCTTGATGCCCTTCCCTCATCTTCTCTTATGCACACATCTTACATAACCATAATAGTTTTTTCAAAACTAAAATGTTAAAATTGGTATAATACTGTACACTAAAGCATATTCAGATTTCATTTATTTTTTCCTTTTTTTTTAGTGTTTCAGTATCCAAAGTCAGATGCCATGTTGCATTCAGTTGTGATATCTCTTTAGTGTCTCCAAATCTACAACAGTTCCTCAGTCTTTCCTTGTTTTTATGACATTGCCATTTTTCAAGAGTGTTGATTAGGTGTTTTGCAAACTGTTTTTTGTTTCTAATTTTACATTTACCCATAAATTATTGATTTGGGGGAAAATACCACAGACCCAAGGGTATTGCTTTCCTTGGCTTCATATTGAGGTTTAAATGATATCAACATCATCACTAGTGGTTTTAACCTTGATCATTGGGTTAGGGTGATGTCTGCCAGGTTCTTACTATGAAGTTACTCAACTTTTCCGCTTTCCAAACTGTGTCAGTTGTAAGTTTTACGAGTAACTTCAGCCCACCTTCAAGGACACTTGAATTAACCTGCACCTGCTGGAGGAAGGCAGATCAAAGATCCTGACATAGGTTGAAGCTACCAGAGTAATTAATAAATACTGTGGGAAGGTATGCTATAGATAACCAGATATCCTGTTTCTCCTTTAAGTTTTGCCCACTACTTTCAGCATTTATGCATGAACTTTTCCAGCAGCAATTTTTATTATGGTGTTCCAGTGATGATTTTCTATTCTCATTTTGGTACAATTATTATTTTGGATTCATCTTTAAGAAAGTTCCATCTCTTCTGCATTTTAGTCAGTTATTAAAATAAATAGGGACACATTTTCTTTACTCTAAGAGTTGTAGAGAATACCATCATTTTTTATTGAATTGTTCAGATTATTCTGGGTTTGGTCATTGGGAGATAGAGGATTCCATGGTGGCCCCATGCCCTTTTGAGACACTTTATTGCTTTGTTCCTTTAAGCTCTGTCATTTTCTGAAACTTCAAGATGATCCATCCCCATGTTATTTTTTCCTTGCCCCAGTCCTAGAAATAGCCATTTTCCTAAGAAGCCCTACAACCACTTATTGGCAAAAGATACTTAAAAACAGAAATCTGCTGGTCGTTCTTGTACTTACTGTTTAGATCCCACTCAACTGAGCTCAATTTCCTTAGCTAAGAAATATATCTATGTACATAAACTCACCATTTGTGCCTTTATGTCCATATATTAATCTAAGCACAGTTCATACTTACATGTCTGTCTAATTCAACACCAAAGGGTTCATTCTAGCCCTTCCCTTTGCTTTTTTGTAACTTCTTTGTTTGATATTGTGAAGGATTGCATCCACTGGCTACAATTTATGTACTTATTCATTTCTCCACTGCATAAGAAGTAATTCAGAATTACTTACTCATACATTGTTTATATACAGTGCATTTTATCTTTAACCTTGCAATATTCCTAGGAAACACCATTCTCTAGAACTACTTAGATCAGCTCCTGTTTTCCACCCCCTTAAATAGGTTTATACTTTTGTAGTACAGTTAGGTTCTTCTGTAATAATCTGCATTTTGCCTTGAGATCATCTGCTATGTTGGTTAACTTTATTCTTTAAAAAATAACATGATAAAGTTCACCCTTTGTGGTATATTGTTCTAAAGAAAGAATGCACAGTGCATTGGAAAATGGAGGAAAAACAGATAAAAAGAGAAATTCACAAAATAAGATCTGAATTAGCTTATTTTTATTAGTCTATAAAAATGCCATTCTCAAAAAAATTTTAAATCAGAATCATAAATTCTCTGTATGTACCAAATTGAAAAGAGTTAAGCCTTTGACAATGGTGACAAGAATTTATAGGAAAATAACCTTACATACCACTATGGGGGGACATACCAATTCCAGAGGACAATTTGGTAATAATTTCACAAATGTAAGATAATTTGAAAATGTACATATTTGTTGCAAAGTAATTGCAAAAAATATAAGAGAAGTAAACAGATTTATCTGCAAGTTCTATAGATTCAGGAGAATAAATATTAACTAAAATAGGAAGTTGTCTAGATGCCTACTAAGAATGATTACCTAAGTTGTGGTTTAGCCATATTATAGAATATAGACACTGAAAATTATATTAAAAAAACTTAGTAACACAGAGATTTCAGGATAACCACTAAGTAAATAGAAAATAAAATTTTATCTATTTACCTACATATATATGACATTGTGATTTGTTTAAATATTTATGTGTATGAATAGAGAAACCTAAAAGGAAGTATACAAAAATGTTAATGGTCGAGGCTGGGGCAAGATACAATATGACTGTTAATTACAGGAATTCTTAGAGCTTAAATTCCTTTTATGATTTAATTGTAACATCTTGTGCAATTTGTTTTTGTTTTGTGCCTATTTCTTAATTAACAAATGGGATTTATAATAGTTTATACTCACAGTTATTGAAAGAGATTAAACAAAATACATGATCAAGACATTTTATTTATGTATTACCCAAAACTAACATAATTATCATATATTGGAAGTATATAACAATAAAAAATAAGTACTCAATAAATATTAGGCAGTTAATGATGGTACTAAGATCATAGCAATTTCTTATTTTCTCCTGGCTACATTTTTGCATTCTACTTTCTCAAAAAGATAAAAAATAATTACCATATTTCATAATTTTATAAATTGTTATTTTGTTGACAATATTTAACTTTGAAATAACAAACCACTTGTACCTCAAAAGATGGTAATTACTGATAAGTACTTATTTTCAGAATCTTTATGACTTTGAGTAAGTTTATGTGGTGGTATTTTCTAAATAATTTTATTTTTCTCTTATAATCATCTCATGTATCCAACACATCACAGTCTATCATATTTAAGTTTACATACATGCCTCATCCCTTTATTTTTTTTGAGTTAAAAGGGCAACTAGAATTTTCTACTGAATAAGCAGAAAAAATTACAAGGAAAGCTAAAATTCATTAACTTATATTAAAAGATAAAGACAGGTGAATGTATCAAAATAGGAGAAAATAGCCAATAGGGTAAAATTTAGTCTCTAATTCTAAAATTCCAGATTTGCAAATCATTGACTATTTTAAACTTCAAGTTTTGCTTGTCAGATCATTTTTTTT